>CAUYQG010079642.1:0-19776 GCA_963574415.1 Tarsius wallacei
GAAGGAGAAAGGCAGCGAGATGTTGAGCGCCCCCGCTCGGTGCGGGCCAGCCGTGCGTTTGCGAGCCTCGAAGGCGATGGTCAGATCCACCCAGGCTGCCGGCCGTTGCCTTTTGAAGGTGGCGATGAAGTCCTCGCCGAAGATGCGGCACAGCAGTTGCTCGAAGGCCAGGTCCACGCCCACCGCGCCGTAAGGGCCACCTGGGGTGGAAGGGGGGTGGGGCTGAGGGGGCGTCACTGTCCACCCGGCCGCCAGGGGGCGTCGGCGGGGACGGGGGCGCGCTGCTTCTAGGGCCACAGCCTGGCCACTCACCAGATGCCTTGTAGAGCTCCTTAAGGGTGCCATGGGGCTGCTCCAGCTGGTGCACGGTCAGGTCCACAGTGCCTCCGCCGCAGTCTGCCACCATGTAGCGGTCTCCTGCAGCAGTGAGCGCAGCACACACTCGTGGTCCCCTCGCACCCGCAGCCCTGTGCCCCCTCCAGCCCTGCCAAAGGTCCCAGGGTCGGGGAAGAGTGTGAGGGACTTCAGGTGTTTGGACCTTAGGCCACAAGAAGTGCACAGAGGCTCTGCAACTCCATCCAAGCATCTGTGGAGAATCGCCCGGAGGAGTGGGAGTTAGGGGCGCAGCTGTGAGTGGGATGGGGATGCAGGCGACTGTGAGATGACTCCCAGGTTAAGTGCTCGATGGAAGGCAGACACAGGTCTTGAAAATACCCCCATGCCCCTATTGGCATATGTGCCCCACAGGAACCCCGAGTCTCTGTCCATTCCACCTCAGGCTACCTGCTTGCAGCTCTGCCCACAGCTCTCCTACACCCGACTCCACCAGGAACGTTCGGCTGTGGCGGGACCTTCGCAGCTGCTCGCGGGCTGGGGGTCAGAGGACAGCCGGGAGTGAGATCAGAAGGCGGTGCTCCAGCTACCACATTCAACTCCATCCTCCTGCCAAGGCCCTCCATGAGCACCGGGAGCAGTCAGTGCTCCCAAAGCTTGCCTGACTGAGGGCAACGCTGAACCTGAAACCTGGGCACTGTATCCAACAGCTAGGGAAGCATTTCTGAACACACAACCTTCCTTTGGACTCAGGTCATGGCAAAATCAATCAGGGTTGGGAGGGTTTGGAGGAGCTGAGGGGTGCCAGTGGGTCTTGGGAACCCCAAGGGCAGCTTAGGAGTTAGGGCCTCTCTGTGTCAAGGGAGATAGCATTTGGGAGGATGACCAAGGTTGACCATAGCTGTCCTTGGCCTAGGTGCCCAGTAGCAGAAGCTTGGAGCTGATGTGTGTGTGTGTGTGGGACTGATGTTGAGGGAATGGGGGGGGCAGCTCCTGCTCCTCCACAGAGTGGGGGCTGACTTCCTCCTTTGTCAGCACCAGGGCATCTTCTCCCAGGTCTCCTTCCACCCTCAGACTCAGGGCCGGGCTGATGCCTACCCTCCTCAGACCTTGCTGCCCTAGGGCAAGGTAAAATCTCCACCATTTGGTTAGACACCCCCAGGTCGGGACAGTGTCTCATCCTCAAAGTTTCCCCTGAGCAGGCCTGGGCATCTCTCCCTCCAACTGAACGCCATGAGGGATGGTTCTACCTGCTCAGATTGGGCTCCTCCAAGGTGGGGCCTCCCTCTCCTTCATCCTGGACATGGCTAAGCCTCTGGCCTCAGTGACCCTCTGGCCCTCCAAGGGTGGGCAGCACCCCAGGGGGTGGCTCACCCTGCCGGAAGCTGGAGTCAATGGAGCGGCGCTCTCCAAGGCGCCCGCCGCCTGGGGCCCGGCTGCTTAGGTCCATGAGCTGGTGCAGACGCAGTTTGCGGCAGTATACAGAGGCAGCCTCAGGCTCCAGGGCGATGAGGAGTTGCTCTGCATTCTCTCGAGACACCAGTCCAGCCTGGGGATGGGCGGTGGGCAGGACGGAGCAGCAGGCAGCACCGTGTGGGCTGTCACATTGAAGATGGCACCCCAGGGTGGGGACCAGGGCCTGTGTGGCTCCCACCTCCTCCCCCATCACACCTCACCCAGGTTAGGCCTCTCAGGCCCCTCCATGCTGCACAAATTTGGAGCTGCCTCACAGCCACCTTATGACCAGGCTGGGGAGAGACACAGCCAAGGCCAGGAATGCCAAGGGGTTGCCCAGCAGGAAGAGACCCTAGGCAGAGTGCAGACCTAGAGCGCCTGGGAATCTGCCCCTTCAAGCTTTCCAAGATGGTGCAGCCTGCAACAAGATTCCCCTTCACAAGTGCAGGTGGTCAGCAGAGCACTGGCTGGGATGTTAGCACAGTGTGGGGGATGTAGTGGCTCAGAGGAGATGGTGGGGAACCCCATTCAGTTCATTGAACCCTCTTCCTCCACCAGGCTGGTGTCAGATAGTGGTCACAGGCCACCCTACTCCCAGGAGAACTTTGTTCCCAGGGAATCTGATAGAGCAGGAAGGAAACAGTGAAATTCCAGGCAAGACAGGCCAGTTGGGTGGAGAAAAACACTTGAGATCTGTTATTTCCTGCATCAGGGTAGGGGATCTCTGTGGGAAGTACTTTATGGGGTTCTGTCAGATTCCCCAGATTCAGACCAGATAGGAAGGGCAATATGTTGGGAATGTTACTTTCTGCCCAGGACCAGCCCTTCCTGAGCTGGCAGCCAGAGAACTGTGTGGGAGGAAGCGGGGTAGAAAAACGGGCAGGGGTCCTTGGGGTGGGGGGTGTTTGTTCTGGCTGCGAACAGCCTTGATTTCATCCTGATTCTTACGAGGGAGTACCCATTATGCTTAGGGTTAGCTCCTTCCAGTGACAAGCATAGGCACCTAAAGACTTGGCCCCTGGGTCATGCCACAGGTGTGAGGGGACTCGGGCTTTGGTATCCTCTAGAAGGGCTCCACAGATGGGCTTGAGATCCCTTTTGGACATCCTAGGCTCTGTCTTCCAAGGCCCCAGGGTTAGATACAACCAATGAATCTTGCTCTGGGAGGCTATGCCTTCTGTCTCTCCACTGGAGAGTGTAGTGTCTAACCTCCCCTACCCACTTCTCCAGACCTTTGAGCATCTCTGTGGTAGGAAGACCTGCACACAAGGGCCAGAACTTTCCCCTAGCTTAGTTTCATCATCCTATTTTTCCTGCCTAAGGACCTACAAAAGTTGGGGGGGGGTGTCCCTGAAAAAACTGATGCCAGCTGAAGTGGGTGTTCTTGGTGCCACTCCTCATAGGAGTGTCAGCTGCTCTTCACAGCTGCCTCCTTCTCTGGATAACTGCCCTCAGCTGATGGGAACTGCCTCACTTGGAAAGATTTCCCATCCACTCCCCCAGCAACCAATGACTGAATGGTACAGACACACAAGCCGGCCCTGCTCTGTGCCACAATTCTCCCATTGCAGCTCCTCAGGAGGTTGGGCTGAGCTCAGCTAGACTCCAGCCAAAAGACCACATCCTTGCTTACCTCATCGTCTTGTCCTGGTTCCCTCCCTCCCCCATCTCCTGAGAAACCTTACTCCACATGCATAAGACTGTTCATCTTGGGCTCTGCTTTTAGGAAACCTAACTTAAGACAATGTCTCCACTGGCCTGGGCCCTGCCGGTTGACCATCTGTCCCCTGTTCCTGCAGGCCTACTCCCTCTCCTGGTGGCAACAAGCCTCCAAAGTTCCTAGGTGGAGGTCTCTAGACAATGACTCTGGTCCCAAGGGTGGCAGGGGGAATGAGGGTATGGGGCCTTCCTGAGCAGTGTTCTCTGCCCAGCCAGCATATCCTCACCAGGTAGGCAGCCTCCCTCATGAACTGCTTGGCTGGCTGTTTCCAGATGGCAGGTACCGTCAACACCCAGCGCACAGTGTCTTTCTCTTGAGATGGGCACTGCTCTCTCAGCTCCTGGAGCAGGACAGAGCAGCGAGGGAACAGCTGGCTTGGCAGGGTCTTCAGCCCTCCATGGGAACTGAAGGAACTAACCAAGCCACAGGAAGGACTTCCTAGCTGAGCTGGATGATTCCACACCCCCTCCTTGTATGGCCTGGTGAAGGCCACTGGAGTAGATGACCTGTGACCTCTGGCAGTGGCTACCCACTGGATGGAGGGGGAGGCGGGAGACTGGAGGGATGGGATGAAGGTGAAAGAAAGGAAGAAGAAGGGCCCAGGGGTCCCCAACCCCAGTCAGCAGGGATGGGTCCACTGTGCACCTGAAGGGCGTGCTCCCTGAAGAAGCGCAGGGCATGGGCAAACACCTCCAGGGCGGGCATCTTCTTTCCATTTACGGCTTCTAGCTGGGTCTTCAAGGTGAGATCCTGGCAGGGATACAGGTTGGCTCTGCCGGAGGCCATAGCCGTGCCCCCATTTCCTGACGACCTGTCTCTTAAAATCACTCAATTTCCTGGAGCTTCCCCCCTCTTTAGCATTGCCCTACCCTCTCCCCATCTCATGGCAGCTGTTCCCAGCCTCAGCCCCTCTCCTTACCTTCACCCCTCCTCTACCCCACCGCCACCCTTTCTTAGCCCCGCCCATCTCAGCACCGCCTCCACCCTTCTCACTTGAGCTCCGCCCACTTGGGGGGCCCTCTCCCTCCTTTAGCCACGCCTCCATTCGGATACTTTCTCATACCTTTGAGCTTTGCCCCCCACTTCCTTAGCCCTACCCTTTCCCATCCTGGTTTTGCCTCCCTGGCGGGAGCCCTGCCCCGTGCCGGATTGTGACTCACAGTGGCACTGTGGATCTTCATCTTGAACTTCTCGAAATAGAGCCAGTCCCGCGCTTCTTCGGGATCCAGGTCGTGGTAGTAATCGCGGGCGGTGTAGCCAAAGCTATGAAAAGCGCCCTCCGGGGTCAGCAGCAGGCAGGTCGGGGTCTTCTGGTGGGCTACGCCTGGGTCTCCGCCTTCCCATTTCCTGCGAAGGTACAGGGCGATCAGTCCATCCCTTCATGGAAATTCAGGCAGAGGGAACAGCGTGTGCAAAAGCTTAGAGGCGTGAGAGAGCAGAACTAACTATAGGTTGGCTCAATATGCAGCAGGAGAAAATGCAGGAATGTTAAAGTCAGATAATGAAGAGCATCGAATGCCATAACAGAATTCTATCTTTGTGGATATTTAGTAGTGGAGTGAGGAGGTATTGCCTTTAGAAAGAAAAGTCACTAGTCCCCGTGTAGCAGCAGATTGGAGGGAAGGGAGGATGGAGAAGACCAACCAGGAGGAGGATATTGCAGCTGTCCAGGTGAAAGGGTAGTGGCTGAACTTGATCAGGGGCAGTGACCATGGAGAGGAGTGATTGGGCATTCCAGAGACATAGGGAGACATAGAAATGATGGGGCTTGGTGGCTGGTGAGGGTGGGAAGGGAGGGCTTGGGAGGCTAGGATGTCCCCCAGTTGCTTCCTGTGACTGTCGCCTCTACAGGACAGTTACAGTGGCCCTTCATGTGTCCTCGGCACCAGCATGGGACCCAGCATATCAGCCCTGTGTGCTGATGAGCATAATAGCTTTGGGATGCCCTGTAGCTCCTACGTGTCCAGAGCCTTTGTGGCCTCCTGTAATGTGGAGGGAGCAGAGAAAGGTGAAGAGCAGGCCAATCTCACGAAGCTCAAGTCCCATGTGTTATGGGGGCGGTGATCTCTTGGTCTCTCCATTCACCCTTCCATCTAGCCTCCTGGACCTGGGGAAGCCACTCTGTACCTCCCCTCCCAGACTGGGTCGAGAGCTTGGAGGTCTCCTATAGCGCCACCTACTGGTTGCAGCCCCACTAAGACACATTCAAAGAATCAGGTTCTTGATGTCCGGACGAAAGTGTCCAAACAAATGTTTTGTTCAAACAAAACCCAACGACATCCTAATGGATTTTTTCAGAGGGTTAATCCATTAGTTAACCCTCTGAACCTTCATTTTCTTGTTTTTTATTTGAGATATTGGATCTAGGAATCTACCCCATGGAGATCCCAGCACAAGTTTTCAAAGAAGGACACTCATTGTAGCACTTTTTATAACCAGGAAAAATGAAAACGAAAACCCCCTGAAACTATCAATATGAGAACAGACATCTATACTATGGAACACTACACAGTTGTTCAAAGAAAGTGGTAGCTTTAGTATGTACTGACAGGAAACATCTACAAAATAGCATTTAAGGTTTAAAGTAAAGCAAATTGTATATTTAAAAACATATGTGTATACAGGCTTTAGAAAAAATTTGTGTGTTTTATTGTATGTTTGTTATAGCTCAAAAATTTTAAATGTGTGGGAACCAAAGGAAGCCCAAACTACCTGTACAATGATCACTTATGTAAATAATCCTGAATTGAATCTTTAAAATAATTTTAAAAAAAAAAGTTTTGGCTGGGCATGGTGGCTCACATCTGTAATCCCAGCACTTAGGGAGGCTGAGGCGGGAGGATTGCTTGAGACCAGGAGTTTGAGATCAGCCTGGGCAACATAGCAAGACCCCACCTCTATTAAAAAAAAAAAAAGACTTAAAACTTAAAAACAAGGCCTAACATTCCCTGCGGAGAGCTGAAAGCACCTCCGCTTGAGTCCAGGGGACCCTCTTCTAACCTTTTGCCTCCTAAGGTAGAAGGGCCTCTAAGAGGACCCTGTGTCTCAGTGGCAGTCCTTTTAGAACAAGCTCATCCCATGGTATGAGGATGCCCCTCACTCTCCCAGCCCAGCCACTCTCACCTCATCATGTGGATGGCCTCAGGGTCACTGGCAAAGCTGAAGGCATAGCCACTGGACGTAGTTCCGAAGTCGATGGCCACCACCACGGAGAAGGAGGTGAGCTGAGGGGTTCGGGCCTCCGGCTTCTGCACGTGCAAGACCTAGAGTTAGCAAGCAGCCAGCGGGAACCACCGATGCAGTTGGGAGCTCCTTCCCTCTACTGGCTATGGTCCAGACCAGCCCTGGCCCACCCCACATTGCCCACCTGCCTGGGCTCCGCTGCCCTCCCAGGCTCCAGGCTGAGCCCTGGACATAGATCTGCTCAGAAAGCCCGAGGCCTCTCAGGTAGCCCCACGCAGTGTTTGGTTCAAACTCCTGTTCCTGCTTCCAGTGTCTGTTCACCCTCTGCCTGAGCTCAGCCCCACCCCCACCTCACACCATCTTTGCAGCCTACCACCCGCCTGGGCCCAGCTGGGAATAATTTTGCTCCATCAGGCAGCTTTACAACAGATGGACCTGTGTATATTTTTCCCTCTTGCTCTTTGTGGCCACAGTGACACAAACCAGACTCTGTCCAATTCTGTGGCGGAGCGGAGAGGCCACATACACGTGCCCAGAGTGGGCCCTGCCTTCTCCCAGGCCAGACCTGGGCTCTCCCTGAGAACAAGGGGTTCCCCTAGCTGGAACACCACACTATCCAGGGTGGGTGGAGTGACCCAGGGATCTTGAGCGTGGGAAGGTTATGTCCTGAATACTCCAAGCTAGTACCTTCCAAACTATTTTTTAGCAATGTGTCTCCTCTCCTCCAGATATGACTTGGATTAAGCTGGGCTGTAGTTGACAGGAGAGGGGAAAACTCTGGGAGGCCCAGTGCTCTGAGGACCTAGAAAAACCACATGCTCAGAGGTATACTTACTCCAGCCAGGCCAGCTGCAATGGCCCCTCGGTACCATCCTATGGCCGGGAAGGCTGGGAGTTAGTTATGTAGGGCTCACCTTCTCAGTAGAATTGTTACCCTATAGTCCAAGTCCACCAAGGACAATCCTTCTAGAGCCACATGACTGCAGTGTGCAGGGGCAAGAGGGATGGTGGCACCTCCCTCATCCCTTCCCCCTTCCCAGCCCAGGCCCTACCACGACTCTCCCAGGCACAACCCCCTCCATACCACCCAGGCCACCCACCACCCGATCCCTGCTCTGGGCTTACTGGAGACTGTGACGGTGTGAGGGGGGCAATGCCACAGCTTTCCTGGGTCCTTGGGGAACCGGGCGGGCTAGGCACTGGGGACCGCTCTGGGCTGGAGCCTGCAGAGGAGAGACGGCAGGTCATTCTGGTACAATCATCCTGGCACAATCAGGCCTGGCACCGGGAGGTTCTCCATCAGTCCTTGCAGAGGCAGGGGCTGAGGGCCTGTTATCAGCTAGGGGCAACCTTTCCCTGGAGGGTGACCCATGCATGCTTCACCTGGGGACTCATAGTCTCCCCCCAGCACCCCTCAGACACATAGCAAAGGAGGGGAGAGGCAGAGAAGCATTATGTGGTGGGAGACTGAGTCCAGAGATGTAAGAGCAGGAGAGATGTGGTAAGTGAACTCTTGGGGTAGAGACAGAGAAAGAGAAGTCACAAAACGTGAGGGTACTACAGGGCCAGGTGTGGTGGCTTACACCTGTAATCCCAGCACTTTGGGAGGCCAAGGCGAGAGGATCACTTGAGGCCAGGAGTTCGAGACCAGCCTGGGCAACATAGCAAGAACTCATCTCTACATAAAATTTTAAAAAATAGCTGGGCGTAGTGGCGCAAGCCTATAATCCCAGCTACTTGGAAGGTTAAGGTGGAAGGATCGCCTGAGCCCAGCAAGCCGAGGCTGCGATGACCGTGAGCAGGCCACTGCACTCCAGCCTGGGTGACGGAGTGAGACTCCAACTCAAAAAAAAAAAAAAGGGTGGGAGGACTATAGACCTAACTGGCTGGGAGGTAGGGTCGCTGGCTGCTCCCCTCTGCCCTAAAGCTGGGCCACATGGTTCTAATCAGGACTCTAGGAGCTCCCAGGCTGACTGCCGGGGGAAGGGAGGGCGGGATATGATCAAGAGGGAGGGGCAGCACTTCCCCCAGCCCTGCCCTGAGCAGAGGGAGGGTGACCACAACACTGGGAAGTCTGATTACCACGCCCCCCACACATACATACATCCCAAGCCGGAGGCATTTGGGGGCAACAGGCCCCATCAAGACTCTCCTGCCAGCCTGGGACTGGGCTGGACCTTTGGTGGAAGAAAGTGGAGGAGCCCCCAGAAGGCGGCCCAAGGTCTGACTTAGAGGACCAGGAAGCTTGCGGGCAGAAGGGCCTGCCTGGCTGGACATCCACAGATGTAGGCTGGTAGCAGGTGACCACACACTGAGGTTGCTAAAGGTCATGAAATAGGTACTGGGGCTGTCCTGAGACCCATAGATGGGGACAGGAAGGCTGGCCAGGGAGGGAAAGCAGGGTCTGGCGTGAAGATCCATGGACAAATCAGGCAGGTCTATCTGGCTTCAGGCTGTGCCAGGACAGGGCCTATTCTCCTTCAGTTACAGGCCTGCCATGCACTCCCAGGCAGGTTCCACTCTCCCTGGTCTTGGGGTAACTTGGGAATGTGCGTGAAGGGCCAGATATGAGGGTACTCTGGGAAGTGCCTGGACAGAGCTGGAGGCTGTCTGCGGTGCCGGAGGGGCAGGGACACAGTGGTCACATTCTAGCACAGGCTCAGGCCCTGCCACCAGCTCCAGCTTGAGAGGCCAAGCTGCTGTGGCCCGAGCCTGGGAAGGGAGGCAGGAAGGAAGGGCCCAGCCCGCCAGGTCTTTGTGAATGGACTTCCTGAGGTGTGTCCCTCCTGCCTCCCAGCCTCCTGCCCCAGCAGAACTCAGAGCCTGCTCCCAGACCAGGTCATGGACAGCACATGTACACACAGAATTCCGTGCATGCACACCCACCTGCAGACTACACTCTCTTACACAGGTCCTGCGCCAGAGGCCTACCCGTAGAGACACACACACTGACATACACTCACACAGGGTTTTGTGCACACAAAGCCTGCACAAAACACATGCTCATGCCTATGTTCCTAGGCACACAGATCCTCCTAGCACATACACATGCACCCACACCTACACTCATATACACAGGGGATTCCTGTGAAAGGACTCGCCCTATGCACACACACTCACATACACAAACCTATGCACACAGATTCTCCCTGCATACACACACACACACATTCATTCACACACAGGGTGTCCTGCCAATACAGACCCTCCTGGCACACACACATGCACACACCCCCATCTGCACACAGGGGGTCCTGTGAACAGATCCCCACTGTGCACACACACATACTTACACTCACACATACACAGACCTTGCACACAGATGCTTCCTGCACACACAGAGAGTACAGTAAACACAGGCCTGCACACACACACACACACACACACACACACTCACAGAATGGTTCTTAGGAACCTCGGCTGGGAGAGGCACATTGAAAGGCTGCAGGTGGGTTGGGGTGAGCAGTGCTGGGTCGGGCAGAGTGGTGGGGGTCTTACCGAGGTACAGCCCCTGCAGGCCCATCTCCGGGACAGCCAGCATCCTTGCAGGCCCTGTAGCTGTCAACAGGAATAGACGAGCAGCATGAAATTTATTTGTTCCTTTGTTCCCTCATTGAATGCTTATTTATCTTATTTATCTACTTTTGGCTGGACTCCTTTGAAGCTAATCCCAGACATCATGTTGTTTCACCTAGAAACTCTTTAATGTGTCTCTCCAACAGATAAAGATGTGTTTTAAAACATCATCACAACACCATTCTCATATCTAACAAACTTCACAATAATTCCTTAATCCCATGGAAAACTCAGCCCCACAGGCCCGGCTTGTCTCACAAATGGCTTCGCTTTGTTGGAATCAGGATCTTCCTAAGTGTTTTCTGGGGCTCACTCTGTGCCAATGGGACATCAATGACCCAGAGAAACACCGTCCTGGGGACTCACAGCTTGGGGACTCACAGGTGGGAGAGATAATCAGGGATTTTGAGATGAGGCCTGTGAAGGACACAGCTGGATGGGGGGGCAGGGGTTAGGATCAGGCTGAGAGCACTCACTCTGCAGGCAGGCCCTCCCCATGTACCCTATTTTACATTTAGTTTTATATGAAGGACAGCAATAAATCTCGAATGGTCGGGAGTGGGGACATGACTAAAATTACATTTTGAGAGCCACTCTGGCTGCACAGGGAGGTGGAAAGCAGCCAGGCAATATGGAATCAGATCAGGAGCCCATGGGGGCTACTGCAGTCCCTTAGGCCACAGATGATGATGACGGTTGTGTGCCTTGAGACAGAAGTGGAGACATTTAAGAGACAGTTGGAGGCCAGCATGGTGGCTCATGCACTTTGGGAGGCCGAGGTGGGAGGATTGCTTGAGTCCAGGAGTTTGAGACCAGCCTGGGCAACATAGCAAGACCCCATCTCTACAAACAAAATCAAATAATTAGCCAGGAGTAGTGGTGTGCACCTAGAGTCCCAGCTACTTGGGAAGCTGCAGCAGAAGGACTACCTGAGCCCAGGAGGTCGAGGCTGTGTTGAGCTATGATCGTGCCACTGCACTCCAGCCTGGACAACAAAATGAAACATCCTCCCACAAATAAGAGACAGTTGAAAGTTAAAATCAACAGGGCTGATTGGATTGGATACAGGGGTTGAGAAAAAGAAGGTATAGCTGAGCGCAGTGGCTCATGCTGGTAATCCCAGCACTTTGGGAAGTGGAGGCGAGAGGATTTCCTCCCACCTGGTTCGAGACCAGCCTGGGCAACTTGATGAGACCTTGTCTCTACAATAAGTAAAAAAAGTAGCCAGGCATGGTGGTGTGTGCCTGTGGTTCCAGCTGCCTGGAAGGCTGAGGTGGAAGGATCACCTGAGCCCAGCATGTCAAGGCTGTGGTGGCCGTGAGTGTGCCACTGCACTCCAGCCTCGGCGACAGAGTGAGACTCCGACTCAAAAAAAAAAAGAAAAGAAAAAGAAGGTGTTGGGTGGCGCTGCCTGGCTCAAGCCAGGAGACGGATGGCGAGTTGGGAACACTGGGGAAGGAGCAGGCTGGCAGGGGAAGGCATAGAGTTTTGGGTGCAGCTTTGAGCTGCTAAGGGAACATCGTAGCCAGATGATATGTGATCTGGAAGTCAGGGAGAAATCTGAGTTGGCGATGGGCATTTGGGAGTCATTGTCATGGCTTGGCAGAGAGCGGAGGGGGGAAGGGAAGGGAGGAAAAATTACATTTAAAAGCTGAAGGAGAAAGGTGAGCTGGCCAAGGAGACTGAGACACTTCATGCCATTTCACGAAGACCAAGCTGAGAGGGGGGTGAAGCTAGATGCCAGGAGGTCCTTAGATGAGACTAGAAACACCTATGTCAGTGGCCTAAGGCAGGCAAGTCTAGGTGGGCGGTGAGCAGGGGGTGACAGTTCTGAACTAGAACTTTTGAGAAGCTCAGCTGAGATCAGGAACGGATGGAAGGGCGGTAGCTGGAGGAAGCCGAAGCTTGAGGAGGAGAGGAAGGATATTTTGTTTATTTTCTAAGGTGGGAGAGACATGAGCCTGTGTCTGTGAAGTTCATTGGCAGGACTCTCCAAATCATCAACAGCTTTGATATGCAAAGTGTGGTCTCAGGACTAGCAGCATTGGTATCCCTGGGAGCTTGTCAGAAATGCAGAACCCAGGCCAGGCTCATTGGCTAAAGTCTGTAATCCCAGCACTTTGGAAGGCCGAGGCGAGAAGATTGCCTGAGCTCAGAGGTTCGAAACCAGTCTGGGCAATTTGGTGAGACCTTGTCTCTACAGTAAATCAAAAAATAAGCCAGCTGTGGTAAAGTGTGTCTGTAGTTCCAGCTACTTGGAATGTTGAGGCGGAAGGATAGCCTGAGCCCAGCAGGTCGAGGATGAAGTGGTCATGAGTGTGCCACTGCACTCCAGCCTGGGTGACAGAGTGAGACTCCACCACAAAAAAAAAGAAAAAAGAAAAAAAGAAATGCAGAATCTCAGGCCCCATCTGGGGCCTGTTGAATCAGAACTTATATTTTGACAAGACTCCCGGGTGATTCAGGTGCCTGAGGTTTGGGAAGCGCTGCTCAGCAGTGTCTCTTGGTCAGTCTGCAGATCACTGATGCTACTGCCCTCATCCGCAGGCCTGGTTGCCTCCTAAACAAAAAGGGAGGCTACCCAGAGCCAGCCCACTCCCTCTCTGTAGCCAGTGGCCCAATCAGAAAATTTTGCTAACAGAACAAAGGCAGACACGGAGCTGGACCCAGGTACGCCCATGCACACATGCACACACCCTTGCTCACACAGTTCACACAAACCCAGTCCCATTGTGGACAGACACCCAGATTCCCATGTACTCTTGTATGTCCAGGATTCTACTGCATAGCCAGCACCATGGAGATTCCCAGACACATGCAGTCTTGCTGTCCTCTGTGTCATTTGGAGGTACACAGTTGGATGCCCAGTAAACAGAATCAGGGGAAGGACAGGGTGAGGTTGTGGGCACTCGTAGCAGCTGGCTGATGCTGAGAGAAGGGAAAGCAAATAGAGGGTATAGGTAGGAGTCCCGGGAGCCAGGGGCAAGAGCCTAGCTTAAGTGATGGAGTGGTGTGCTGCAGCTGGGTCCCACCAGCTCATGGGAGCCAATTCTGTGTATTCTGCATTCACTGATATCACGTTGCTAGCTTGAAATCAATCATAGTTGGTAGTGTTTACACCGCAGAAATTGGCAACCACTACAAATCAGGTTTCTCTCCCTCTCGGAGAGCTGATTGTAGAACATTAACCAGCATACCATTGGACCAAGACCACAAAGGAGGAGCCAGCAGCCCTATTTGTCTGTTGTTTCAATTCTTCAGCAAACACTTATTGAGTATGTCTTTGTGCCAGGCTCTGTGCTACATGCTGAGAAACCATCATGTTGAACGAATGGATGAATTTTCTGGACCAAGGCTATTGTACCTGGAGGAGAAACAATCTAGAACCACAAAGAAATAAAGACTCTGATTCATCCCTCTAAGCAGAATTCCGTGTCCACACTCTGGGTCTCTAATCCCCCCAGCTCCCTCCATTCTCTCAGTGTGTGATACGCAGAGCACTCCTGCATTGGGGCTTCAGGACAACAAGGACCTGTTACAGCACCCGGGATGGTGCATCATGTCACATCTCTGTGCCCCAGTGCCCTTTCCTGTAAAATGGGTGACACAGAGGGTTTGTGAGGACGGACAGGTCCACGTATGGACGGTGTTGACAGAAGCAGGGAGGTGAGGAGATGCAGGCAGGGCTCTTGTCCTGCATGATGTGGATCCTGAATTTTTTCTTGTTAGAAGCTTTTGGTCTTACTGAGAATTTTATTCTAGTCATCCTGAGTTTTTTTAAGGAGGGAGGCAGGAACTGTATCAAGTTGTGTTGAAGAAGGAGGATCCCATGGATTCCCTGAGGTGGAAGTAGAGGGGGCTGGCAGATGCTAGCCCATGTTACTCCCCCCACCACACACACACACACACACACACACACACACACACACACAGAAATGTTGAAGAAGAATGCCGACCACGGGGTTCAGGACAACACCAGGTCCTAAAAGCTAGAAGTGTGCAGAGTCCACAGTTGGAAATGGGGGAGATAGACCCTGCCCCAGAGGCCCCCTAATTTCAGACTGGTGATGCCTATGGGCTTAAGGGTAAGTAGGCCAGTTTGATTTACACAGAAAGTAACTCTGTTTCCTGGCTACAAGCACATGCTAAACTCTAGCCGCATCCTGACCCCTACCCTACCCATAGACAGACCCTTAACCCTGCCCATAGACCGACCCCTAAATCTTGGCCTCATACTGACCTCTAATCTTCAGCTTCACCCTAACCACTGGCCCTGACTTCTACCCAATAGACATGGCCAATCCGTCACTGGGACCAGGACGGTGTGGCCGAGCACAGATTCACAGAGACTTTCATTCCAGGGTGCCTGCAAGTCACATAACAGCCCAGGACTCTTTGCCTGATGGAGTGAATTCTCTAAGTGGAAGTGGGTGTTTTTAGGCTGGGTGTTATGTCCCTGGGAGCTCTATGGGTGTGTGGTTTGCTGGAATTCAGAGCTCCACACAATGCAAAGAGCCCACCCAGATCTTCACAGCTCCCCTCCTCACTGGACCCCACCTCTCCTGCCCACTGCCAGGCCTTTAATGGAACAGGACTCTTCTTCCAAGCCACAGATTGAGCCAACCAGGGCCCAAGGGACAGATCAGAAATGGCCCCCAAAGTGCTATCCCACCCTGTTCTGAAGAGGAGCCCTCAAGGAGAGTTGACCTGGACTCTGTCACCCGGCTGAGGCCACAGGCATTTCTTCCAAGCCACAGACTGGACCAACCAGGGCCCAAGGGACAAATCAGACATGGCCCCCAAAGTGCTGTCCCACCTGTTCTGAAGAGGAGCCCTCAAGGAGAGTTGACCTGTGGACGGCTGTGGAGTGAGGAGGCTGCTCTGTCCCCTGCTGGGGTAGGGGGATGACAGAAATGGCCTCTCATGGCCCCACCCCATCCTCATCTTTGCTTTCCATACATCCTGCCGCACCCCCTTGGGTCCTCATCATGGGAGCAGCCAGTTCACAAACAACCTCTGTTCCCAGGGCCCAGGCCCTGAAGCCTCTCCCATGCTCTGCCCACAGCGCCCCATTACCTCTCTCTCCTCTGGTTCCTGGCTGCTCTGCTTTCCCAGGGTGTCCTTGGTTCAGTATTCACTCAGCCTACTCTCTTCCTGCTCCACCGATTGGCTCCACCGCGCCCAGGAGAGCCCAGACCCCATCCCACCTGGACCTCTGAGCTGGCCTCTGCGACAGAAATCCAAGGTCTGGGCCTCAGACCCTGGCACCTAGCCGCCCCCACACTCTCGCACTCCCCAGCCACAGGGCCTGGGACGTCTGAGGCACCCAAAACACAGGCACACGCACACGCAACCCCAGGTCTCCACCTCAGGCCTGGGCACCGTGTCCCTGGAGTGCCCCAGTCCAGGGCTCTCCTGCCAGCCTCCTCTGGCACTGGAGTCCATCCAGCCCCAGCCTCCGTGAAGCTGTGTGCGTGCGGGGGTTCGAAGCCGCGATGGGAGCCCTCGCTCACCGCCCCCATTGCCTTCCTGAGCCCGCAGCCCCTCTGGAGAGAGGGGCTTGCAGATCCGCCCGCACCTGGCCCTGGAGTCTGGAGGTTTTTGGTGGGGTCTCAGTCGACAGCCGGAGATGGCAGACCTCCGCGCCTTTCTCCACTCGGGGAGCCCGGCAGCCTCCACCCCAGGACTCACCTCCGCCCTCCCGACAGCTCGACCCTGTCCAGCTGCCGCGATCCCGGGCCCGCAGCCCGTGCCCGTGCCTGCCGCGGCGGCTGCAGCCCTCGACGTGAGCCCGGCCCCTCGGCCTCCGACTCGGCTCCGCGCCCCGCGCCGCCCACCCAGCCCGCCGCCCCCTCCTCCTCCTCCTCCCCCTCCCCTTCCCCAGGCCGGATGGCCGCGCCGGCTGCGCCGCCGGGTCGGCCCGCGCTCCCAGCCCAGATGTGCGAGGCCGGGGCGGGGCCTGCCTGCGCGGGCCTCCGCCAAGGGGCCCAGCCTGGCCCCATGTCCAGGGCCCCTCCCTGCGCCCCTCCTGCGCGGGCCTCTGCGCCTCCCCCGCGAGCAGCGCAGGGGGTAGGGAGGGGAAAAGGAATTCTAGACCCCTCGATGGCCTCCCGCGGCGCAGCTGCCGAGGGGCTCCCCTGCCCCGCCCCAACAGGCCACCTTGGGGCTCAGCCTAGGCCCGCCAGTCTAGCAGTCTAGCCGTCTAGCCGCGGGGAGGCAGGCCGCGCCCGAGACTCCTCCACATCCGTGCTCCAGACCCCTCCAGTCCCTTGACCTAGAAGTCTCCCGCCTCCAGTCCCCTGCCCCCCAGGTTCTCTAGCCCTGTCCCAATGGTTAGATAGAGGAGACAGACCTGAGCGTGAGGGCAGGCCCTCTGGGCCCCAGGCTGGGGCCTAACTCTGTCCTTGCTCAAGGTTGGGTCGGCAAGGTAAGGGTTCTCACAGGCGGGGGCCCATTCCGGGCAAGGGGGAACCCGGCTCAGCAGCATGGCCCCTTTCCTGTGGGAGCTCACAGCCTTCTTGTCCTAACCCAGGCCCTCCTGGGGACGCTGGGACTTGGCCTCCAAATAGCCGGCTTGAGGGGTAAAGCCCTGAATCTTCTAGTCCCTTGTGGAGTTCCCCAACGCAGCTGACTTACCCTGCCCACCCCTTTGGGCAGGGCCTGGACTGGTACCCTTCCCCTCTTCCCCATGTGTCCGTGCAGAAGTTCAGTCTGCTTCTCAGCCACCTCTCTTTGTGCTAGGGAGGCTGCCCCTGTCTGCTCCCCCAGCCTCATCAAGGCTCCACAGTTCTTTTTTTATTTTTATTTTTTAGTCAGAGTCTCACTCTGTCGCCAAGGCTGGAGTGCAGTGGCACACCGACAGCCACAGCAGCCTCTACCTGCTGGACTCAGAGGATCCTTCAGCCTCAGCCGTCCAAGTAGCTGTAACTACAGGCGTGCACCACCATGCCCAGCTAAGTTTTCTTGATTCATTATCGAGATGAGATCTCACCAAATTGCCCAGGCTGGCCTCAAACCCTGGGCTCAGACAATCCTCTCACCTCTGCCTTCCAAAGTGCTGGGATTACAGGCGTAAGTCACCACACCCAGCCAGGCCTCACAGTTCTTGGAGCATCCCATTGACCTCCTACCCCAAACCTTTGCAGGGACCATTTTCGCTGCCTCTTTCTGCCCAGCAAAAATGCTTCCCAGCTATAGTACCACCTCCCCAGGCTTGCAGCCTTTATTATCAGGGCACTGCCCCAGAAGGCCTCCTTAATGAGGTCAGGAGTGGGTGGTGCACTGCACCAGCAATTCTGGATGTCTGTACCGGCCCAGGAGCCAGGATGGTATCCAATCAGCAGCCTCTACCAGCTGCCCCTGAGTGTGCATCTATGTGTGTCCGTCTCTGCTTGGTGTGTTTGTGCCTGTGTGCGTCTGAGACTTTGTGTATGTCTGTGTCTGTGTGTGCCAGTGTGTGAATGCATGTCTGTGTGTCATGTTGCTGTGTCTTGAGCCTTTGTGTCTGTGTGCGAGTATGTGTATCTGTATTTGTCTGTATGTAACAGGAGTCCTTAGCCAGGGTCATCAGGCCTTCACACTGGAGGCCGAGCCACAGGGGACAGGAGTATGAATGTGAGCGAGTGTGTGTGTGGGGGCTGAAGGGTCTGGTCCCTCACACACACACACCTGCCTCTTTTTTCTTTTCCCTTCCACCCCCAGTTTTCCTCCATCTCCACTCCCAGCTTCGAAGACTGGCTCATCTCTGAGGGCCACAGCAGCAGGGTTCAGGCAGGAAGGAAGACTAGTGGGTGGAGTCCCCAGCCCCTAGGCCCTCCTGCTGGCAGCTTGTTGGTCTTCCCCACTTCCGGCCCCCTTGTTCTGATATGGCAGTCCTAGGCCCCACCCCTGGGCAGCTTCCATTCTGACACAAGAGAAGAGATGCAAAGAATCCCAGTGAGTCCTCATTCCATGTTGGAAGACGTTCGATCCCTTTGCCACCAGAAGGTGTGGGCCCAGGTGGGCGTGGACGAGGGTCCTGCAGAGCCTGCACTCTTATACCCCTCTGTGCCCTCAAAACTCCCACCCTCTCCCCTCCAGCACCATCGGGGGCCCACCCACTGACCTCACTGGCTTGCTGCTTCTCCTGGGTGGGGAAGCACAAGGAAGGATCAGTCTCTCAGTGTGTCTCCCCCGGCTAGCCTCTGATCTCTGGGCTCTTGCCAGAGTCTTCTCCTCCCATGGGCCCTTGATCCCAGCCCTGCCTCTCCAATCTGTCTCTGTTGTGTAGCTGGAGGAGATTTTCACATGTACAGATCTGGTCCCATCTCTTCACCACGCCTACATTCTCCACAGCGGCCCATGACCTGCAGAAGATTCAAGTGTTCAACGTGTGGACTGTCCTTGGCTGACCCCCCAGACACTCTCCCAGCCCTAACCTCCAAGCCCATCTCCTGCCTCTCAGGCACAACCTGCCTTCTGAGCTTTCCAACTTTTGTTCCACCTGGGCCAGGCCCCAGCCCTGACCTGCTCATCCACATCCTTCCCTATCTCAGGTTCTGGGGAGAAACTGGCCCCTTGGACCCTCCTGTGGGTTCTGTGTCTGCCCGGGGAGGCCCCTGGCCCTGAGCATCACCACCAGGTGGGGCTTTCAAGAAGACTCTCTGGGTTTGGAGGTGGAACATGGTCCCTCTTTCCTGGTTCCCAGAGCCTAGCCCGAAGTGACAGACCAGCGGGCAGTTATAGTGCAGAGGGCAGACTTTTTAGTACGTGTCATCCCCTCACCAAAGACCATTAGCTGAGGGCTGTGGAGAAAATCTCACAGGCATCAGAGGGGGCAGGTGCATGCCCCACAGCCCATCTTGGGAGGAAAGAGAAGGTGGGTGAGGCTTTCTGTGCCACCAACCCTGTTGACAGAACTCCTCATGGAGTTTTGGTTCCTAGCTGGGTCCCTTATTCCACCACTTCACTAACTCTCACCACATCCACAGGGCGGGGGTGGGGGGTGGGGGGACTCTTCATCCATGTTCTACAGGTCAGAAAATGGGACTTTGAGAGAACAGGGCACTGCCCAAGTCACACCCAACAGGCTGCTTCCGCACCTGTATTCTTGCCCATGCCACAGCTGAGGGAGGTTGGGGCAGGAGCGTGGCACCTGGGCGTCCAAGTGGTGGCCCCAGCTGGCCATCCAGCCCCACCTGCCTGTTCCAGGGATGGGAGGCAGGCAGCCTCCAGGACACAAGCCTCCAGTGTTCCCCCACCGCACTCCTGAGGTGTGAGCTTCCTTCCAGGAATTACTCTGCCGCCCCCGCCCAGCTGAACTCCCTCTTTGTGGCCCACTGCCCCAGGCTGCATCATTTTCCTCCCTGGAAATGGGAGTGTGGGCGGCCCAGCCCCTCCCAGCTGCCTGCAAGGGCCTGTGGCCAAGGGTTCAAGGCTCAGTGTTGATGGCTTCCTGTTGTCATTTCTCCGCCAGCAGCTGGTGCCTTCTCCTTTAAAAGGAAAGCCTTAGCCGGGCTCGGTGGCTCAGC
>CAUYQG010079644.1:0-12356 GCA_963574415.1 Tarsius wallacei
TGGAACTACAGGTGCGCGCTACCACGCCCGGCTAATTTTTTCGATTTATTGTAGAGATGAGGTTTCGCCTGCCCAGGCGGGTCTCGAACCCGTGGGCTCAGGCAATCCACTCACCTCAGCCTCCCAAGGCGCGGGATTACAGGCTGAGCCACTGAGCCCGGCTTCTAAGTGATTTTTACAGATAATCAAGGGTTCTCTATATTTAGCATTTTTCTTTAAATTAGAGGAAATAAGAATATATAAATTAAAATGTCAAGTATATATTGAACATTTACCACATGAAGGGCCCCAGGTTTAAGGCTGTGTTCAAAGTGGATTACATCATTTCAGACTGAAAATGATTTAATCCTGGTGATGTATGGTTGGGCATTTATGGTTGCATGACTCTATAATGCAATGAAACCCCAGGGGCTCCTAAGTTATAAAGGGTTAGTTATTCCTGTAATACACATTTCTCCATGGGAGCAAAAATCACAGCAAGATTTGGCTTTGTCAGTAGAAATTCTAGAGAAAACAGCAGGGTTTGGGAAAAAAGAGAATTCAGTACTAGCAATGGGTCAAGGAAAGAAGTGAGAAGGGAGTGGAGAGGTAGGCTCCTCAAAGGAAAACTAAGAGTAAGAAAAGATTCCGTAATCCTTGAGTTCCCTTTTTGTTCAGCTTTATCCTGAGGTAAAAGTGTAGCAAGGAGAGCTTTTTGCTCACACCTTATATGAAATAAAGAATATTGTGCTCTATAGAGTAAGTTATTGGAGTTAAAGTAGCAACTAAATGATTTTGTTCCAAGTACTAAAGATTTGTTCACTGAGTCTTGCTGGAGCCAGGTGTATCAGGCTCAGAAGTCACATAGCTGGAACGCATATTTCTCCCCTACCCCAAATCCTCCAGAAAAATATTAGAATAAATTTGAAACTTAAATAGGGAGAAATAACCCATGCTAAGCTTTAAAGTGATTAAGTTGTGTGTCTGTTCTTTGGTGCCTGTGTTTCTTTCATTCTTGCTCCAAATTGAATTATTTTTCTTAACAAATATTAAAGATGGTAATTTGTGTTTAGCAAATAATTCAGGCTGATATGTTCACGAGACTCTTAATTATGGAGGAAGCATTATTGGCTGGTTTCTACACTATCCTCATTCTTTTTTATTAACCTCTCTAAGAACAGTCTGTATGCTTAGCTTTAATCCTTGTATGTAGATATCTCTTTCTCTCAAAGAATCTATCAGATTGCCTTTGAGGTATTAGTTTTGCAAAATTCAACCCAATAGGTGCCAACAAAGCTATCTTTTTGCTGGCTATTGGTAATTGTCATTGTCCTATTGAAATAGGCAAATGACCCTAACCTAACAGGCACTGAACGTGGCAAGGGGCAAACTTCGCACTTATGTTAACACCCAGTTCGAAGTCAGTAGGATCTGAACATATCCCCTACCAGTGACAAGACATCTCCAACTTAAATAAAGCACAGCCCCTTTAAAAAGCAAAAGCGATTCTTGGGGACCCCTAGTAATTATTTAAGTTATTTTCATGTTAGCATGCCATAAATATATACAAATATAAAACTAGCTATAATTTATAGCTGCTTGTAGACCTTACACAATCAACACCAATTTACAAATTAAATACAAATAAACTTAGAAGCTGAAAATTTTCCGTTAATAACATTAATTTAATGCAATAGCTGATGTTTCTTAGTTCAAATGAAATTACCAATCTCATGGTAAAAATTAATACTCCTGAACTCTCTGACCCAGGTTCCCCAGAAGTCATCATGCTCATACAAATAAAGCTTGCTATAAGTCTATTCTCCGCTCAATTTTCTCCATTTGAAATATTCTGAAACCTTTGTTTCTGAAAACATACTTTGACATCATTTTATCATTATGCATTTCTTATGCTCTCAACTTGGTTCTGCCCTTTTCTCAGTAGCCCTTGACAACTAAAGCAGGACAAGTTTGGGCTCCATGTGGTCATGAACACAACACCACAGGCATTAAAATCCTATGAGGTGGTCAGTAAAATGATTCAGAATATATTTGCATTACAATTTTATTTGGATTGTTATGGAGATGAAATGCATACATATCCAACCACTTGCAGGGGACTCTCAGACCCCTTTGAACATGTCTTGGAAACTCCTTCCCCAGGTGCACAATTTTCTCTGCAAGCTAGAGCCCAACAAGTATAAGCATCCAGAAACCTGAAGTCCAGATAAAGGGTAGGGAGCAATGGATGTCACTAGGTCATGATTACTTCTTACTAACATTGAGCACTTAGCTAACATTATCATGGTGGTCTTTTTATAAATGAATTCTCAACATTTTTGAAACTCCACCCTTGGACATTAGATAAAGCAAGTTCTACACAAGATACATGGCAGATTGAGATAATGCCAATTACCATTATACAGACCGTCACTGTCAGCAATTTAAGGGATGGTATCTGACACTCAACTTATCTTCTCTTTTTCTCAGTGTAAGTCCCTTAAAAGTGCCATAAAATTGACACACCCCAAAACCACTATGCAAAAAAAAAAAAAAATCATAGGAACATCTATTTTTTAAATAGATTCTTGACATGTGCTATATTATAAAAAATATTAGCACACTTATGCATGCAAACTTGCATATTAATAAAAATTACTTGTAGCCTCGGGTCATACTTCACCAAGTACCACTGCCTAGCTCACCTGACTATACTTTCCTTCTTTCCTCTAAGATGGACTCTTTTGGCCACTTATTTCATAAGGATAGAGACCCAGTAAGTAGCTGGGTCTTTTCTGGCTGCTGTGCGGACTCATCTGGGCAGCAATTTGGGCTCCCTACCCAGAGAAGTCAATAAGGCCCAGCTATTTACAAGAGGGATTGCTGCTGTGCCCCAGTCAGAATCATTTGAGGCCATTTTCTTTCACTGATAGAGGAGAGAGATCTACTTACAGTAGAAATGCAGTCAGCTTACAGAACCGAATTCAATTACCCAGCCCTGCAACTGGGTATAGTGCACCCTGTGGTTAGAAGAGAAACAGGATAAAAGGTTTATCTTGCTTTCTCCTTTCTTTTTTTTTTTTTTTTTTAAGAAAAAGGATCATTAATTGAGCTTGTTATCTTTCACATTATTTGTAGCAAGCTCCTCTCTGATAGGATGAGGAATTATTTAATGAGGACCAATTTTGATAAGAGTGCACTGTAATGGAAAAAAAATCCTACAGTTAACTAGTCAAATATTAAGGTTAATCCCTGTCAATTTTATGGTCACATCCTCAAAGCTTAGACGGGGATTTTTCAGGAAGTTAAACACCTTCATTACTTATGTAGCATATTGATGACTCCCCTAAGTACTTAAAACTGATACCCACAAAAAGATATTGCCCCTTACACCAACAATGGGTGTCCCTCCAGAAATGAGCTCCTAGCTGTCAGGGCACAAATGAGAGATGAGGATCCTCTGGGATGTGCATGAGTCAAACATATTAGTTTTGACACAGGCATGTGGGTAATTTTTATGGTCATTAAAATTCTCTAGTTCCAAGTTTTCTGTTCTTAAAATGAGAATTATAATGAACAATAAGCCTGTCAAGCCTTACAATATTATTCTCTATAGATAAGAGTTTAGCATTAAAGAAAGTCTTTCACCTACTTTCAAATAAATCATATTCATGCAAAAACTAAAAGGATTTTGCAATGAGCTGGCCTTTCAGTGTAACTCTGCTGAAGTTCCTAATTACTCCTCAAGAGTTTACACTAAGTTGAACTTATTAGTTTTCCCTATATGGTGCTCAGGCTCTCATATATTGTGAATTATTCTAGTTTATTTGCTCTCCAAAGTTTATTCCATGTTCAATGAGAAACTGACATAGAAGGAGAAAAGATGAGAACTGAGAACAGATTTTGATTGTCAGTCTAAACAATTAGTTGAAAAACAATAAGCCTGTCAAGGAATGTCTTTTTATTCATTTTGTTTAGATGTATAGTCCCAAAAATATAGGGTGAGAGTCTAACTGAAGGCCAAACAAGGTTAGTTTTCAACTGACTTTAACACAAACTATGGCTCTCCTAAACTTTAACTTCTAAACTGAAGAGATTGGAATGCGAACATAAATCCAAAATTGTATGACATTTACATGGAAATCAGCAGGATTTCAAAAATAACTTTATCACTGGTTATTGGACAGGAACTAATAGAGATATAGGTGTGGAGCTGGCAGAGGGGCAGCCGTTTGGACGCGCTTTCTGATGCCAGCATTTTTGTTGATGCACTGGCTGATTTGTATACCAGGCAGTATCTTTCTATATGACACAACAGACTGGTAGTTCTTACGGCGCCAACTGCTGCTGAGATCAATGGTCCAAGTATCCTCTTCATTTCAATAATAAAGGCAATGCTGCTTGACATGACAGGCTGGAAGCAGCAGAGTGACCACAAGGGAAGACATTATTTGTGCATGTAAGTGACAAATGACATTTGTAGGCATCTCACTCCAAAGGTGGGTCCTATAATTTACAGTATTATAGCACTGAGCCTAGCTATGACAATAGTAGAATAGGAATAAGGACACCTGGGTTTTATGCCCAATTCTGATATGGCATGTGACTCCGGGCAAGTCATTTAAACTGGCATTCTGAAATGGGTGTATTGCCACCTGCTTAGCAGAGGAGAATCCTATGAAAGATTTGACATTTATATGATGCTTAAATATGTTTCAGACCAATTTAACTTAAAAGTCAAATTTATAATGACTGACTTAGACTATTTTTGGAAAATAGGCAAATACCATGGACTATGATTAAACCCTTTCTGAAAGGTTGATGACAAGAAAGAAATCAGTTCATGCAAACGAATGATATAGGGGATCACACATGAGATAATATTACTAAATGAAGCACTATCTGGAGTTGTGGGCAATTAGTATGAACAAAAGTTACATAAGTATTTGGTCTGTCTTTTGAGACTCCTTAACTTGGAGTTTTTTGTTTTTTTGTTTTTTCTCTTGAAGACAGATTCCAGTTGGAATGAGAATGTTCCTCACTAAATCTAATTATGTGAGTTCCTCATTCTCCAGTGAATGGCCTTGCCAACTGCTACTTTTTGATGAAACCATAAGGAAATGCAACTAGATAAATCAATAATAGATGTAAATAGTTCATAAAGTGGTCTGATTGTGGGAAGAAAGCCATCTACCAGCAAAATAACAGTAATATGTATAACTAAGGAAGAATTCTATCATATTGGAATCAAATTACACAGCCTACCAAACTAAATGAGAAAGATAAATCAAAGCATACACCTTTCTCCCCAGCTCCAAGAATTAGGAGACATCAGTATACCTACAAAGGTAGCAGATTTGTGAAACTGCCAACATATTTTTAAATAGTTTTGTCTTTTAATTCTTGCTATATTCCTTCAAAATCACTGCATGGTATAGTCAACATCACAATATGATTTTGCCATCTATTCCAAGAAAAGGCAGACTCATATGTTCTCTTGTTCTCTCTCTCTCTCTCTCTCTCTCTCTCTCTCTCTCTCTCACACACACACACACACACACACACAGACAGACACACACACAGACACACAGACACACATACAGACACATACACACACACCTCTTCTTTCCCTCACATTCTCATTTTCTTTTTCCTTTTGGTTTTATGGAATAGCATTACTAGTTGTATTATAGCATTACTAGTTGTATTGAACAGCTGGAGAAAGATAATTTGACAACACTCTTCTATTGCAAAGCCTGGGCCAACCCGCTCCTTTCTCTCTTCTCTCCCCAACTTGTAGCAGTAATAAAAGCTCAACAGCTCTAAAAGCAATCGATGCCGAAATGGTGTGGTGCAATTATCAGCCCGGATGGCGGCAAAGACTTCCAGGAAAATAAAGAGAAGACAGATACAGTCTCTGCAGTGGAACCAGCCTCTGTTGCACAAGCAGCATCCATTACCAAGTATGAAGGAGTAGGTGAACAGCTGGACAAAGAGGCCAGGGAGGAGGTGCCACCCATTGGAGCTCAGTGTACTGTGGATGGGTGGGTTGTCCCAAGGTAGTAGCCTCCAACTTATTCTGTAGGGAACCTGCAATTTCTTAATGGAGTTTTACATTGCTTTCCATACACAGTTTCCTGCTGCACACTACACTCCTCATGACTTTCTAATATTGGTCCATCCCTCCCACCCATCCCTGCGAGGTGATGCTAATGAAATGAAATTGTCAGACCTTCCATTCATTCAGAGCTTCCAAAGCCCTGAGTGGGACCTTAGCAATGTGTTTACTGGGCCGTATTTATTTTTGGCAAAATCTGTCAGATAAGATATTTTAAGTGCAGTGGATAGAACCCCAATGCCTTTCCCTTCCAATCTCCTCTCCACCCCTCGTATAGGTTGATAATGAAGTGGTTGTGTCCACATTTGGGATCCAACTAATTGAATGGTGAGTTGGGACACATTTCATTCTTTAGTGGGATACCTTTAAGTAGTTCACAGTCTTGCCTCTGGATAATTAAGTTACTGCTCACTGTCCAGGCATAGCAGTGGCTTCTAGAAATTCTTCTCCAACTCCAGTGCTGTCTTATCCAGGGGTCTGCTCTGGTCACCCAAGACCAGAGTTTGTATCTTGATAAAGGTTTACCAAAAGTTAAAGCAGTTATTTAAAATTCACTTATCTTTACCAATGTAAACTCTTTAAAACTATCAATAACAAAAAATTAAGTGTGATCAACCAGACCAGAAGAAAGACCAGGATATCTTTCTATTCTATTTGTAAAAAGCAAATATTCCAGAACTGTCACGTGAAATGGCATTGAAAGAGAACATTAATAATATTGTACAAAAAAAGTGTTTTAGAAGTGTGTCAACCAGTTAATTACAAACAGTATGCCACTTTATGCATTTTTGTGATATTTATCAGCTTTTTGAAATTTGAAAATTTTTATCACTTCTCATCTCAACAGTCATTTTTATATTTAATTTCGAATTTTTTTTACTAAAGAAGTTACACAAACACACATTGTACAAGTTTCAGGCCCCACAAGGCAAGGGCTTCCATTCTCCTTGGCCCCATCCTCAGTTGGGATGCAAACTGTCCTGGAAGTCCCCAACAAGAACACCTAAGTACATACAATGGCCGTCTGAGTACAAAGCAGGCTTAGAGTAACAACATGTCCAGTTACTGTTTTCAAACAAAGCTTTAAGATGACAGGCAAACGATGTTTCATTGTGCCTTGCTTTATTGCACTTTGTAGATAATGCATTTTTTTTACAAATTGAAGCAAGTTCTACTCAAGATACAAGGCAAATTGAGATAATGGCAATTACTACTATAGACCTTCACTCTTAGCTCTTTGAGGGATGGTGTCTGAGACCCAAACCACCTTCTCTTTTTCTAGTACTTTTTAAATTCGCAGTTCTCTTAAAAATCAACACACCGATAAAGTTGACACACTCCAAAACCATGACCCAGCCCTGCATTACGCATGTCTACTGTGCTACTGTCTCTACAACATGTGCTCATTTGGTGTCTCTGTCTCACATTTTGATAATGCTCACAATATTCCAAATTTTTCATTATCACTTTTGTTATGATGATCTGTAATCAGTGATCTTTGTTGTTACTATTGTAGTTGTTTCTAGGTACCCCAAACTGCACCTACATAAGACGGCTAACTTAATTGTTACATGTTGTATGTGTTCTGACTGTCCCACTGATCAGTTATTTCCCCCATTTCTCCCTCTCCACAGGCCTCCCTATTCCCTGAGACATAACAATATCAAAATTAGGCCAATGAATAGCACTACAATGGTTTCTAAGTGTTCCAAGTGAAAGGAAAAATCACAGGTCTCTCACTTAAAATCAAAAGCTAGAAATAATTAAGTATATTGAGGAAGGTATGTCAAAAGCCAAGATAGGCCTAAAGTTAGGCCTCTTACACCAAACAACCAAGTTATGAATGCAAAGGGAAAATTCTTGAAGGAAGTTAGAAGTGCTACTCCAGCAAACATACAAACGATAAAACAGTGAATTGCTGATTTGGAGAAAGTTTTAGTGGTCTAGATAAAAGATCAAACCAGCCACAACATTCCCTTAAGCCAAAGCCTAATTCAGAGCAAGGTCCTAACTGTATAATTCTGTGAAGGCTGAGAGAGGTGAGGAAATGGCAATAGAAAAGTCTGGAGCTAGCAAAGGTTGGTTCACAAGGTTTAAGGAAAGGAACTGTCTCCGTAACATAAAAGTGCAAGGTAAAGCAGCAAGTGTAGAAGTTGCAACAAGTTACCAAGCAGATCGAGCTTAGACTATTAATGAAGATGATTTCACTAAGCAACAGATTTTCAATGTGGAGAAACAGACTTACAGGAGAAGATGCCATCTTTCACAGCTAGAGAGGAGAATTCAATACTTGGCTTCAAGGACAGGTCCTTTTGTCAAGGGCTAATGCAAGTGATAATTTTAAGTTGAAGCCAATGCTCATTGACCATTCTGAAAATCCTAGGGCCCTTAAAATGTTGCTAAATCTACTCTGCCTGTGCTCTGTAAATGGAACAACAAAGCCTTGATGACAACACATCTGTTTACAGCATGGTTACTGAACAATTTCAGCTCCCTGTTGAGACCTACTGCTCAGAAAAAAGATTTATCTCAAAATATTACTGCTCTTTGACAATGTACCTGGTCAATGCACCCAAGAGCTCTGATGATGTACAAGAAGATTAATGTTTTTACGCCTGCTAACATAACATCCATTCTTCAGCCCGTGGATCAAGGAGTAATTTCAACTTTCAAGTATTATTATTTAAGAAATACATTTTGTAAGTCTATAGCTACCATAGAAAATGCTTCTTCTGATTGACATGGGCCATGTACATTTAAACCCTCTGGAAAGGATTCACCATTCTAGATGTCATTAAGAACATACATGATTCATGGGAAAGAAGTTAAAATATCCCTACTACCAGGGATTTGGAAAGAGTTAATTCCAAACCTCATGAAGGACTTTGAAAGGCTCAAGACTTAAGTGGAAGAAGTCACTGCAGATGTGGTAGAAACAGCAAGAGAACTAGAATTAGAAGTGGAGCCTGAAGATGTGACCGAATTGCTGCAATTTTGTGATAAAAGTTCCATGGATAAGGAGTTGCTTCTTATGAATGAGCAAGGAAAGTGGTTCTGTGAGAAAAAATCTACTCCTAATGAAGATGCTGCGAACAATGTTGGAATGACAACAAAGGATTTAGAATACTCCATAAACTTGGTTGATAAAGCAGTGGCTGGGTTTGAAAGGATTGACTCCGATTTCAACAGAAGTTCTACTGTGAGTAAAACGTGATGTCAAACAGCATCACATGCTACAGCAAGACCTTTCATGACAGAAAGAGTCAATCAATGCAGCAAACTTTTTTACTGATTTATTTTAAGAAATAAAGGCCCTTAAAATGATGCTAAATCTACTCTGCCTATGCTCTGTAAATGAAACAACAAGGTCTTGATGACATACATCTGTTTACAGCATGGTTATTGAATAATTTCAGTTCACTGTTGAGACCTACTGCTCAGAAAAAAGCCACTCCAAGCTTCAGCAACCACCATCCTCATCAGTCAGCAGTCATCAACACTGAGGTAAGACCTTCCACCAGCAAAAAGATTAGGACTCACTGAAGACACAGATGGTCATTAGCATTTTTAAAGCAATAGAGCAGTTTTAAATTAAGGTATGTACATTGTTTAAACAAAATGCCATTATACACTTAATAGACTGCAGTATATATAACTATAGTAAACACATACTAAGAAATTAAAAAACTCATGTGACTTGCTTTGTTATAATAATTACTTTACTGTAGTGGTCTGGAATGGATCATACAACATCTCCAAGGTATACCTATGTTTATAATAAGAATACAGGCTCGAGAGCCAGCATTTTCCAAAGTGTGTTCAACTTTGCCAATTATATGGGATGTTGATGGGTGTTCATATATAATGAGTTCTATAAAACAAAGAATTTGAGAACCTAGTACTAGGGGGACAGGAGGGAAGAGGTGGACTTTAATTACCCTTGTTCAGACTATGGTATTTTGCTATAGCAGTCTAAATGTACTAAGACAGACACAAAAAGTTAACCTCAATCTATCACAGTCAAGTGAAGAATATAATAAGTGAACAAAATGTGGAATGGAATTCCTTGAAAACCAATATTGTAGAGTAATCATTGTGTTTATAGAAAGTAGTAAGAGAGAGCCAAGCCAAGCCACAGAGGGGAGAAGACATTTGGGTTGGGCCTTAAGATAAAATACAGCTTGTTGAGTTAGTCAAGGGGAATGGAGGTAAGAGGAATCTCAGTGATAGAGAACAGTAAGAACACAGGCAGAGAATTATATGTATTCTATTTATATCCTCCATGTCCCTACTGTAATGACTGAAACATAACAGGTACTCAAACTGTTTACAAACTGAGTCATCACATTTTTCCATCCATCCATTTGGTAAAGCATTTCCTTTACTCAGTTATCTCTTATATAAAATGGGATTGTACTTGCCCATGCTTGCCTCACAGAGAATAACACCTATAAAATGCCACACAGAAAATCAATGTACCAAAAGAATGGAAGATTCTAGTCATGCTTGAACAACAGACACTGCACAATAGCCCCCACCCCCCAGTGATGTTCTGTAAAGACTAAGCATTTTCCTCCCCTACTTGCCAATGTGGATTAAAATGGTGTCTGTGGGAGATAATGTCGTAATGTTCCCAGTCCACCCACACCCTGCCGCTGAAGAGAGGGGCCTGCGTTCTCTTTCCAAAGCAATCTGTATTTTTCTTTCCAGTCTCCTTTGAGTTTGGCTGAAAAGTAAGGACACAAACAGCTAGTGACAGCAGCAGAAAACAGAGGTGATACATTTCTAGGGTTATTTTAGTAGAGTAATTTGGCTGGAAAACCACTGTAGAGATAAACTAAGAAATTATGGTCTGCAAACAAAGCAAGTTGGCAAGGTGAAAATATGTAACATAGAATCCAAATGTGCATTATCTACAGCAACAGTGAGACAGCACCAGCTGAAATAAAGAGAAACATAATTTAAGACTATAGCAAGTTTTTGAACTTGCTGTTCCTTCCTCCTGGAATGCCTCTTCCATTTCCTCATCTGGCAAACTCCTGCATGCCCTTCAACCAGCTCGGGACTCACTACCTCTGAGAGACCATTCCTGAAATTAACAGATGGAGCAAATGGTTCTGTTCTCCATACTTCCTCAGTAAAGTGTATGCATACATATTGTACTGGAATAAACTTGTTTTTGTTACTTTATCCAAGATTTACATTTTGAGGTCTCCAGGGCAAACGCGGAACCTCATCCTTCTCTATATCCCCAGCATTTCATACATTGCTTCCTACCCACATGAATTCTCAGTAAACCACGGTCCCTAGTTTGATGATTACTCTGCAGGGTCACAAACCTGAAATATATAAAGGAGCCAGCTGGGTTTCTGACACTGTGCCTGTTCAATAAACCCATGCAGACCATGGCCTTCCTCTTCCCCAAATGCCATCTTATCTAGGTAATTTATTTTCTCCTCCTGTTTTTTTTTTTTTTCTCCTTAGCACATCAGGCTTTTGTCTGGAATACCTTATTTTCTCTTTTCCACCCAGTTGAATCTCAGTACTGCTCAAAGCCCAGCTCAGACCTCACCTCTCTGTGAAGACTTCATCGTTTTCTCTAGACCTTACTAAAGGCTCGCAACATGAACTCATAAAACAATGAGATGAGATTCACCCATTGTAATTGTCAATAGGACCTGAAGTTTTGACTTCTGGGATCCCAATATTTCATAGCACATAGTTTACACTTAATTCAGTGTTATCATGGTTATTCTCCATCCATGTGAATAAAGCAGACCACCCACACTACATCCAATGAACTCCCTGAGGGAGAAAGTGCAGGTTATACAGCATTGTGTTACTCATAAAAATTAACAGCTTAGCCGGGCTCGGTGGCTCAGCCTGTAATCCCGCGCCTTGGGAGGCTGAGGTGAGTGAATTGCCTGAGCCCGCAGGTTTGAGACCCGCCTGGGCAACTTGGTGAGACCTCATCTCTACAATAAATCAAAAAATTAGCCGGGCATGGTAGCGCGCGCCTGTAGTTCCAGCTCCTTGGAAGGCTGAGGCAGAAGGATCGCCAGAGCACAGCAGGTCGAGGCTGCGGTGGCCGGGAGCAGCCACTGCACTCCAGCCTGGGCGACGGAGTGAGACTCCAACTAAAAAAAAAAAAAAAAAAACAGCTTAAAAGCATTTCTTACTAAAGACCAGGAGGCTAGCAACATATTCTACTTTCCTGTTACCAGTAAAGTATGACCAGGTATGCTGTACACCTTTTTCT
>CAUYQG010079650.1:0-11691 GCA_963574415.1 Tarsius wallacei
GGCCTGTAATCCCACGCTTTGGGAGGCCGAGGTGAGTGAATTGCCTGAGCCTGCGGGTTCGAGACCCGCCTGGGTAATTTATGAGACCTCATCTCTACAATAAATCAAAAAATTAGCCGGGCGTGGTAGCACGCGCCTGTAGTTCCAGCTACTTGAAAGCTGAGGCGGAAGGATCGCCTGGAGCCCAGCAGGTTGAGGCTGCAGTGGCCGCACCCACTGCACTCCAGTTTGGGTGACTGAGTGAGACTCCAACTCAAAAAAAAGTTAAAATTAAAATTAAAAAAAAAATAAGTGCTGTCAGTCATTCCTGCTTTCCCTCTTAAGATGGAACTGTCAGCTACCGAGATGTGTGTGGCAGGACCCCTGACAGAACTGTGGTTTGGGCTGGCATCTCAATCACATGCACAGCTTGCACAGATTAGGGCTGCCTACTGGGAGGTCAAAATAGTGAGACTCCTGGCCGACACAACTCAACGTTCCCCAACTATCCACTGCAAAAAAACAAGGGGTTCAGAAAACACTTATTGTTAAGGATATGGAGCACACGGAGCTCACATACGTTGTTGGCAGAAGTATAATAATGGTTCAACAACTTGAGGAAAGGGTCTGGCAGTTTTCTAAAAATTAAATATATACCAAACTCTATGAGCCAGTAATTCCACTCCTTGTTGTTTGCCCAAGAAATGGAATGCGTGTGTCCTCAAAAGGGCTTGTGCAAGAATGTTCATAGCAGCTTTACTCAAATAGCCAAACATCGGAAACTGCCCAGGTGTCCATTAATATTCATGTCGTATATGATTCCATTCATACAACGGAATCAGCAACCAGAAGGAACACACTACTGATAGACACAATGATACATCCCACATTATGATGAGTAAAAGAAGACTTTCATGATATGCTTCGGATTTGTCTTTTCATTGCGTGTAGATCTCACATCAATAGAAAAAAAGGCAAATACTGAACTCTAGTTAACACGTGTGCTGAAGTTTTGGGTCGAAATGAACCGATGTCTACAATTTTGTTTTGTGATGCATCAAATAAAGCAAGATGGACTGATGGATGGAAGGATAGAGGGGTGTGATAAAGCAAATTTAGCGAAATACAGATGTTCACTGTATAATTCTTTCAACTTCAAAAATTCTTGGTCTCTGGTCTCAGTCGCAGAAGCGATACGACGAAGGGAGTGTCATGGTTTGGAAAGCGTCACAATAAGATGCACACACTGTGCCACCGTTGTGGCTCTAAGGCCTTCCACCTTCAGAAGTTGACCTATGGCAAATATGGCTACCCTACTGAGCACAAGAGAAAGTGTAACTGGAGAGCCAAGGCTGAAAGATGAAATACCACACCAGGACTGGTTGGATGAGGCACCTAAAAATTGTTTACCGCAGATTCGGGCATGGATTCTGTGAAGGAATAACACCTAAACCGAAGAGGGCAGCTGTTGCGGCATCCAGTTCTTCTTAAGAACTTCAGTAATTAGTCATGCAATAATAAAAACAAAAAAAAACTTTTCAGGGAAAAAAAGCAAAAAATTCCAAGAGACTATTTTTACATACCCCGGTTAATACCAAATTCAGTCATCCTAGTAAAGCCATTCTTGGACCATTTATCGCACTTCTAACTATGCCAACTACGTTTCTCCACACTGTGGAGGGCATGCAATCTATGAAGCACAGGTCCTTCAGAACTGGCCTTGAACACATGACTCCCACAGGACATCCCCTGTCTTCTCACAGAGAACCCAAAAACCAGGATGTGGAGGTTCCTTCAGTGTAATGAAGGTGTGCATCCTAAACAGATGGCCTGAAACTCCTTGAAGTCTCTCCTACATTTTCTGTTGGGACTTTGATTCCAGTTGGATGGCTGGGGCCTAGATAAGAGGTGGTCTGACTGGTCTTCAAAACGCAGGACCTCTGGTGATAGGAATGAACCTTCATACCTGCTTCCTCCATTCACCCTTTCCCAGTAAGCTTGGAACTGAGCGTGTCTTTTGCAGTGGTAGGTTGGGGCTGCATGAGTATGTTTATAGCTCATGTGGGAAAGTCACATATCTGACTCTCCCTTGATTCTCAGAGAATCGGCCTCCTGAGAGTTCCCCTTTTTACAAATGAGGAAACAGAGGACCATAGCATAAATGAATTGCTCTAAAGCACGAAGAATTCAAACCCATTTTAACCAAGAATTCTGATTCTCCCCTCTCACCCCACACAGCCCTGAAACCACACATTCCATGCCTGGCACAAAGTAGCCAATTTCATAAATGCCAGTCTAGAACAAGACTGGGTTAAGGATCATTTCAGGCAGTAGCTTTCAAACTGCAGGGTGAAAAGCATTTAGTAGGTTTCAACTAGCAGCTTTCTTAAAGAATAGATAATAGACTCGACTGCATCACATTTAAAAGTAAACATTGGTCCCCAAAACTTCTGTTTCGTTGTCTACAAGTATTTATTTATATGCATGTGTTTCTTACTGTGAAGTCATCATCCAGAAAAGTTAGAAAGTCACCGAGTTAAGAATTAGTTCCCTGTAGATCAGAGATTTAGAATCAAGATTTAATTTCTGCATTTGAAAAGTGATGCTGGTAGTGAATGAATTGAAAAATAAAGGTTCTGAGAAAGGTGGTATTAAGCAGCCACTACAGAGCAAAAGCCTGGAGCCTTCTGTGGAAGAGAGAGGCTCACCCCCAGCAGCAGCAGTGGCAGTGGTGGTGGGTGCCCAGGCTGTGGCCCTAGGTTATGTGTGACCACAGGTAAAAAGGCTGACACAACCACACCTCGGTCTTTCCTCTCAGCATACTTCGCTGGGGGCCAAGGACAGAGGAGAATTCTTACTTTTGATAGACTGTATCAGTTTAGGAGACACCCATCCTCACTGCCACACTTCATAACTCACAGCCCCTCACCTGACAAAACAAACTGACAAAACAAGCCTTGATGCTGACCATTTTCGTTCTTTCTTTTTTTATTATAAAGATGTGGGGTACAATTCAGAGTTAGGTATACAAACGTTGATTATGCAGGTACCCTTGTTGATGAGATATGCCCCTCCCTCCCCTAGCAGTTTCCATCAACTGCCAATCCCACCCCCCTCCCCTGACAGTTTCCCACCACTGCCAATCGCTTTCTTACAGTATTATAATTGTTCAAGGTCCGCTTATGAATGAAAACATATGGTACTCTGTTCTTTTCTGTGATAGATCACTGAGTATGATCGACTCTAAATCCATCCAAGTTGTTGCAAAGTCCATATGTTTGTCCTTTATGACTGCATAATATTCCATTGTGTATATGCACCACATTTTTTTATCCAGTACAGATTTGGTGGGCAACATGGTTGGTTGACACTGACCATTTTCAATGACATTCCTCTTCTCCTCCCCAGTTCCAGTGTCCTGTCATTCACTAGAAATGATCCCTGTCAGTTATCTAGCGTACACTTTCCGGTTCATGTCCTAATAACTTTATGATGTGTGTATCTAAGACAATTGCTTGGAGAGATTTAGAACTTTCCATGGAATGACTAGAGGTACACATCCTCCCTCAATTCTTTTCACTCATTGTTTGAGATGTATCCATGTTTATATATGCTCATTTATGAGCCATGCTGTATAATATTCCATCACAACTGTTTCCAATGTGCTGTCATTATAAGCAACACTGTTATGAACATTACTGGATCATGTCTCCGTGGATTCATACAAGAGTTTGCTCAGGATATAAAGGTGAAGTGGAATTGCTGAGTTGTTAAATATACCGATTTTCTATTTTACTAGACTTTGTATGTCCAGGACAAATACTAATAATACTGTGATGCATGTCCTTGAGACTTTATGTGTCCATAAATACATATACGTACAAGCATATATGAATTTATAGATGTGTAAATACGAATCTAGATAAATACATGTAGCTGTCTTACAAAATGAGATTCTACACCACTTAATATTACATCTCACGCTTCTTAATGGGTTACAGAAGACTCTTGTCTTCTGCGTTAATTAACCAGTGCCCACCTGCTAGAGTATGGTTGTCCCACCTAATTTCATGTTGATTCCCACTGTTGGAGGTGGGGTCTAACGGGAGGTGTTTGGGTCATGGGGACAGATCCCTCATAAACAGATTAATGCTCTCCCTGAGAGACAGAAGTGGATTGAGTTCTCACTCTACTAGTTCCCTGAAAGCTGGCTATTAAAAAGAGCCTGAGCCGGCTCGGTGGCTCAGCCTGTAATCCCGCGCCTTTGGGAGGCTGAGGTGAGTGGATTGCCTGAGCCTGCGGGTTCGAGACCCGCCTGGGCAAGCAAGACCTCACCTTTACAATAAATCAAAAAATTAGTCGGGCGTGGTAGCGCGCGCCTGTAGTTCCAGCTACTTGGAAGGCTGAGGCGGAAGGATCGCCGGAGCCCAGCAGGTCGAGGCTGGGTGACAGAATGAGACTCCAACTCAAAAAAAAAGAGCCTGGTGCCTCTCTGCCTCACTGTCTCTCTCACATGTGATCTCTACATGCCAGCTGCTTTCGCCTCCCACCATGAGTGGAAACAGCCAGAGCCTCACAGGAAGTAGATGCTGGCGCCATGTTTCTTATACAACCTGCAGAACCAGGAGCCAAATAAAACTCTTTTCTTTATAAATTACCAGGCCGTAGGTGTTTCAACACAAAACAGACCAGGGCAACATCCAACGGACATTAGGGTTTCTCCCCCATTACAGTATCTCAAAAGTTTTCATGTAAATAGATTAGCACACTAAGGCTGGGTGCCACCGCAAGCCTGTAATCCCAGCACTTTGGGAGGCCGAGGCGAAAGGATTGCCTGAGTCTAGGGGTTCGAGGCCAGCCTGCGCAACTTAGCGAGACTTCGTCTCTACGACAAATTTTTAAAAAATTTTTTAAAAATAGATTAGCACACCAGTTCTAGTACATGTGCAGAATAGACTTATGCTGCTGGGTCCAGCCTGTTACTTTTCAAAGGAGAAAGCTGAGTCCCACAATGTGAAAATGAGGAGCTGGCCTATGGACCCCTAGCAAGTAAGGTGGGAGGAGCTGGGTGTGGGTGTCCTGCAGTATGCTCTCCACTACTCTAGGGGAATAAAACATCCCAGCATGTGCAGCAAACAGTGCAAGTTTCATGAGGCAGGGGGATTCTCCATGCTCCAACCTCAGGAAAGCAATGAGAACTTTAAAAGCTTGCCCCATAATTAGTTTTCCCCAACAGACATATTCACCTGCCTTTCATACAAGCTAACAATCAGCCACAACCCTCTCTCAAAAAATATTAATTGAGCATTTGCTGTGTGCTCCAGTGCTAAGTGCACAGGATGACCCATGCACAAGTATACATAAAGCTTCGTGTGTGGTCTCGCTGCCTGAACTTTGGCACATACAAATCTGGTTCCTGATTCAGCCTCTCATCAGCTGGTATGACCTTTGACAAGTTATTTGACCCTCCAAGCCTCAAATTCCTCATCTAAAAATTGTGGATAAAATTTGTACTTACCTTAGAGGGTTTCATGAAAAGCAAATGAGTTCATACATGCAGGAGTTCAGAATAGTCCTTAACCTATAATATTTATGTATTTGGAAAATATTGAGGGTACTTACTTAGTGCTAATGTTGGGTGAAATAAAGTCAAGGCCCTGGACTTCAGGAATTAGGAAATGTTTCAGAATGTCAAATAGAAACCTCAGAAGTGGGTATGGTTTCTAGTTAGAGGGAGTGGCAGATATAGTAAACTTTTCGATCTAGAGGGCAAAGGATGGATAACTGAGACGGTCCCTCACCTCCAGGGGCTCTCTGAAGGCAGAGACATAGACACCTAGAGAGTAATTCTAGCCAAGATCACAACCTCGGTGCTGGGTCCCAGGGCCTCAGCAAACACGTACTTATTTGGGGGAACCTCACAAAGTCTTGTTAGACAAACCAGGTCCCTGGAGACACTCGGGGAGGTGAGCCTCAAGAACACAAATGTGATGGAAATATCGCACGCATGTGGTACATAAACAAGCCCCAGCCCGTGCCCGCCCCCCTACCCCATCCCTATGACTCTGCAAACACCTCACCAGCAACCAGCTGGCTTCTTGGAGATCTTGCCTTTCTCAAGTTCTTGGACTGTGTGCTTCCTGGTTCTTCTGCTGCCCTGGCAGCTGCCCCTTGGGCTCCTTCTCCGTCCTCTAGATGTGAGTAGCTACCCAACACCCACCACCCTTCAAAGGCCTCACAGATGCCTCGCATCTCTAAAATGGAAGTCTTACTATGAGGATTAAATGAAACAAGCTGTGTAATCAGACACAACTTACTTTCATCCCCTTCCCTGGGAAGGTGCCAGCTCTGGAATCTCCTCTTCCCCACGCACCACCACCCAGCCAGGGCCATGTCTTGTGCCCTTCCAATCTCACAACACACCCCCCACTCCGCACTCCACATACATTGCTGATGATAAAACATTACCAAGACAGTTCTGCTCACAGCCCTCAAAAACTTGCGTTTACTATCCAGTGCCTAATGGAAAAAGACTGAACATTCTAGGCTGGCATTCGAGGTGTTCTGTGATCTAGCCGAATCCAACTCTCCAACTTGAATCTCCACCATGACCCTTTTCTCCCATGTGATTAAATCACTTGCTGAGCCAAGCAAGTGGTTCGTGTCTGTGATCACAGCACCTTAGGAGGCCAAGGCCAGAGGATCACTTGAGGCCAGAAGTTTGAGACCAGTCTAGGCAACCTATCAATACCCCATAGCTACAGAAAAAAAAATTTAGAAAACCACTTGCCGGGTGGTATATCATGAAATAAGAATTCTGTATTCTAACAAGGGGAATTAAGCAGTGCTTAACAGGTTCATATGGCAGGACTTCAGAGCTTTTAATTCCTTAATATGCACTGTGGTTCTCTACATTTTCCCCAAGTTTATTCAGATTTTTAGTACTATGGGGCTCAAGAAACAATCTAGGACAACTTGTGCGACACTGCCTCTCCAACATGCCTACACAACGTGCCAATTAGGGCATGTATAGGTGGTGGGACAGAAAACGGCTGCCATGGCCTATGGCTGCGACCACATAAGGTATGTTTACTGTAGTCCACTTTCACCACTGTGTGCAATTTCAGTGGGATTATAAAATTCCAAACTGAGCCAAGCATCCTCTCAGCACACAAGTAGACAACAAATGGTGGAGAGCAACACCCTGGTGCTTCTCCCTTGACTGCCATGGCTGCTGGCTCCCATCCCATCCCACAGCCTTTCATTCAATTCCCCAGGTGCTTACATCAGCTGTGGTTGGTTTCTAAGGCTTGAAACCAGAGGACCTTCACTGACTAATCATTCTCCGGGTCCCTGAGCAAAGCCAACCAAATCACTCCCGAGTAATAAAGCACCCAGAGCCGTCCCCTGGGCAGTACCTGTTCCGTCTGGAGTGGACCTCACAAAGGTGGGCAGCATCTTCACTGCCGCAGTCGGGTGGGTGGTAGCTCCAAGCCCTTTCTCCATCTCCTTGCGGAACCGCTTAGAGATCTCCAACAAGGTCTCATCAGAGAGACGCATGTGGTAGAGATACTGGTCAACCTGAAAGAGGAAGGAAACAAGACCCCCAGGTTAAACAAATCATGGTACAGGTCTTTGTCCTGGAATGTCACTCAACCGTTCAAAAGAATAAAATCCGTATGTACAGAAGTTTATTATTAAAGGCCACTAATAGGAATTGATTTGATAGGACTTTGTCTTTTTTTTTTTTTTTGAGGTGGAGTCTCACTCTGTCGCCCAGACTGGAGTGCAGTGGCCACTCCCGGCCACCGCAGCCTTGACCTGCTGGGCTCCGGGGATCCTTCCGCCTCAGCCTTCCGAGTAGCCGGAATTACAGGCATGCGCTATCACGCCCGGCTAATTTTTTTGATTTATTGTAGAGATGAGGTCTCGCCAAGTTGCCCAGGCGGGTCTTGAACCCGCGGGCTCAGGCAATCCACTCACCTCAGCCTCCCAAGGCGCGGGATTACAGGCTGAGCCACCGAGCCCGGCTAAGCCATGATTTTTATAGCAGTGACCAAAAACCCTCTTTCATTGTTCCGTATTGGAACCTGCCATTTATTATCTAGGCAATACTCTGACTTGAGTTTCATCATTATAAAATGGGAAAAATGCAAATAATTCCCTCATAGGATTGTTTTGATACTTATACAAGTTATCATGTGTTTGGCACATAGCACACAAGTGTTATCTGTCATCAATGGAATGTTTGCTTTAAATAAACTTTGCTACCCTTGAGAAAACCGAGTACCAATTATTCCAGTACATCCAGGTTTCTGAATTCAAGAGAGGATACAAACATGATTCAAGGTCTGGGTTAACTGAGGTTATGTGAATAGGAGGTCGGAGGGCTTTCTGTATAACTGTGACAGGCAATTATAAATAACATTTCGTTGCTCTCTCTTCTTTGTTACAAATAAGGATTTTGCTTGGCAGCTTCATTTTTCCCAGGAATTTGCTATTTTGAAGTTTCCTTCCTGGGCTCTTGTCCACTTCTGAGTATCTTTTGGGATTTTTTTTTTCAGACAAGCAGTCTGTATTATATAGATTTTCTCACTCATTTTAGAATTCTCTGATGGATGCTTTTAGAGGCTTACTGAAAAAGCTGGCAACAACATGATTCTACTTTTTGCTCTTTAGCTTTCATACATTCAGAGTTTTTTACATTTTAGTTATTTTAAAGGATTTTTTTTTTTTGAGTTGAAGTCTCACTCAGCTCCCGGCCACTGCAGCCTCGACCTGCTGGGCTCCGGCTATCCTTCCAAGTAGCTGGAACTACAGGTGCGCGCTACCACGCCTGGCTAATTTTTGATTTATTGTGGTGATGAAGTCTTGCCAAGTTGCCCAGGCGGGTCTCGAACCCGCGGGCTCAGGCAATCCACTCACCTCAGCCTCCCAAGGCGTGGGATTACAGGTTGAGCCACCAAGCCCGACTAAAAGGATTTTAAATTAGCAGAATCTTCAAGAGAAAACTTGGAACCTAATTTTTAATGAAAATGTAGTCATCACTTTATTCCTATCTAGTTACTGTTACCTGGAACAGAGCTTAGCACAGCACCTGGCTTGCAGTGGCATCCCATAAATGACAAATTCTCTCTCCCTTTCCTTTCTTATGATCTATTGATGATAAATATTGACATGTTGAGGACATACATTGGACTAGTTTTTGTTTAAAAAGTCTATTGACTCTGCTTTTAATATACTTTCAGAATCTGAGCATTTTTTATCTTTCCTTTTTAATACTGCCTTCATTATATAATCCAAGCCACCGTTCTCTCTTGCCTGATTACTGTGTGATGATCCTCCTGGCTGATTTCTCTTCTTTTCACCCTTTTTCAGACATGCTGGCCTCCTTGTGTTACCAAACTAGACCAAGCATGTTGCTTCCTCAGGCTCTTTGTATTGTTTAGCCCCTCTTGGAAATACCCCTCCTTCACATATCCACATGACTTTCTTCCTCCTTCCTTCATGTCTTTGATCAATGTCATCTTCTTAACAAAGTTTACCCACATTAACTTTTCAAATCCTCAAGAGGGTCCCTCTCCATAGTCACTGCTCATTCCTCTTCTGGTGATCTGCATTTTTTCTATAAAAGTTTTATCTTCTTGTATGCTACATAATTCATTCAATTATTAGATTTATTGTTAATTATCTGTCTCCCTCCATAAAGGTAGAGATCCCTTTCTTCTTTTATCTCCTAATATATCCCAAGGGTCTAGAACACTACCAGGGACATCACAAGTTCTGAGAAATTGTGCACAGAATGTATGGAAGAGAAATGGACATTTTCCTTAATTGAAAAATATATGAAGAAGTGATTTCGGTTTTTGAACATGCAAGTTTTTTAAAAAAAATTATTATCTCATTGTGGCTGAGCTATCATATTACTTAGTTATATATTGGGAATAAATTATTTGTCAAAATTTTACATTTCTATAGGTGGAATAACTGGTTGAGAACCTAGTGATGACACTTAGATTTGTTATATCTCTGTCAGCTTTGGGGTACCTCCTCCATCACCCTCTCCTCCCAGGGTTAATGTGATTCTCTGCAAGAGCTATGATCAAATGTATTATTCTACTCAGATATAAAATTGCCTTAGTGTTCTGATGATGTTTGCAACATTTTCCTGAGCATTAGAGACAGTGAACATTAGCTAAAAGTTATTGACCAAGTCTTTGGGGATTTATCATATAATCAGGCAAAAGAAAGAGCAGAATGTTGTTCAGATTATTAATTGAGTGTTTGATAGATTCAGGAAGGATCACATTGTAAACAGAATGAAGTTTTCCTTATTTATCAAGATTCTATTTATATGAATTAAATTCCTACCAAATTTCTTTCTTTTGTTATATATACAAATGTTTCAAAGACAAAGCATATCTTAAACCTAGGAATATTTGAATATAAGAAGCAAAACCATTCTCTAAGGTTTGCAGATAAGCATCAGTTTGATAGGAGGAGAGAATAACCATTCGCTAGGAATTGTGAAATATTTAATGTATGAATGTGGGCGGATTTGGGCGAGATTTGGCCCACTGATCTAGCGCATCTTTGAATAAACCTGCTTCGTAAACCAAAAAATGTCAGTCATGTGATAATCTTTGCTTTTTCTGGGAAAGATGGACTTGGCAAATCTTACTGTTGCTTCTAGGGTATTGAAGGTTATATTCCATTGAGAAAATATATCCAGTTTACAAAGTGGAAAAATAGAAGCTCAGAATAATCTGAGTATTGCTTGTTTTTGCCTCTTTGTAAAAATCACGTATGATAATTACTTACTGTTTTTTTTTAAGTAAAAAAAAGATTGTCACCAAATGCTCCCAATGTAAGTTATAGTTGATGTCATTCTATCTAGGTTATTTTTAAAAAAGGGCTGAAAGTCAAATTTCATCTCATTTTGGGGAAGTGTTACAAGGTCTTAATAATGCCACTTGGTCATGAACAAACCTTTTTCTTCTACCTCCTTTAGGACAAGAGTAACTTACCTGCCCAGAGTTTTGAAATTAATTTGAAGATTCAGTAGAAAAAGGCTGAGAAATGTGCTATTATCACATGATAGATTTTTGAATTTAAGTATAAATTTAGAAAAAAATCACATTCTCATCGATCTCTATCTTTTTGCATTCTGAATATTTATTTTACTAGTCTTGAAAAGCTTCAATTAATTAATTAGAGTAGGGCCAGGAGAGTAAAAAAGGAACATTTTCCTGGTCTTGGCAAAGGTCTGTAGATAGCAGCTTTATTGTTGGAGCACCTACATAATGTGGGTGTATCATAAATTACATCTGATTTATAATGGATTTTTTATATATAGTTTACTAGACTGCCCAAAAATTGTAAGTGGGAAAAGTGAGATACAACTATCTTATATGTAGATCTTCAGAATCATATATTTACTGGAATTTATTATTATTATTATTTTTATATATTTTTTATTTTTATTTTATTTATTTATTTATTTATTTATTGTATTTTGTTGCAGAGATGAGGTCTCACCAATTATTATTATTATTATTATTATTTGAGTTGGAGTCTCACTCTGTCACCCAGACTGGATGGAGTGCAGTGGCCGCTACCGGCCACCGCAGCCTCAACCTGCTGGGCTCCGGCAATCCTTCCACCTCAGCCTTCCAAGTAGCTGGAACTTCAGGCGCGCGCTACCACGCCCGG
>CAUYQG010079651.1:0-20575 GCA_963574415.1 Tarsius wallacei
CCAGAGTACCATATGTTCTCACTCATAAGCGGACCTTGAACAATACTATAAGAAAGAGATTGGCAGTAGTGGGAAACTGTCAGGGGAGGGGTGGCAGGATTGGCAGTTGAGGGAAACTGCTGGGAGGGAGGGGCACTCATCATCAACAAGGGTACCTGCATAATCAACATTTGTATACCTATCCCTGAATTGTACCCATCTTTATAATTTAAAAAAATGTATATTACAAAAAAAGAAAAATGACTTTTTTCCAATAAACTTTGCACATAAAAAGTAAAAAAAAAAAAAGTTACCAAATAAATCCCTTAATAATAGCAGTAAAATTGGCAATAGAATTCAACTAAACAGAAAAAAAAATTAAGTGTATTTTGTGCTACTATCATAACCTCTGAAAATTAATTTCTGATGAAGTCTACTGAATTAAATTAATGCCTTGATACCTGATTGATAGTTGGCCATAACTGTAATACATAATGACACAGCACAAAAAAGCAGTAATGATGCTCAGAAATAAGTACTTTGGTTCTGAGATGTTATCACCTGCATACCAAGAACAATGAAGGTACTTATCAGTGATCATTCAAAAGTCCTTAATTCATTGCTTCTGCTAGAAATACCGGATATGTTAAATTCATGCCATTGCCTCAGCCACCTCCAAATTTCTCTCCAATTCTTAAATATTTCCTAAATACAATCATAATCAAATTACCTAATTCATGAAAAATGCTTTGAGCACTGCTTGGCACACAGTAGACACTTTTTAAGTGTTGGCTTTCCATCATTATCATTATTTCATTGCTTACAAACTTTGTACATCACATGCCCTGCAGAGATTCAAGTGTGACTTGCTTTAGCAAATTCAATCCAGTGCTTTCGGGGGGAGAAAGTCTAATATGCGAGGCATCTTTATGTCACACTTTTCTTATTTGGGACAAAACAGGCCAACCATCTAAAAAGTTACCAAAGTGATCAAAAGTGTGTTTAGAAGAATTGTTGTGTGTGCCTCTGGATAAATGTCCCCTAGTTGTTACCTGAAATGATCAGTGTTGAGAACAAATTAAAAGTTATATTTGATAACTGTACCACAAAGTTGCACTTATTAAAATAGGCCTGTCCTCAGGCAACCTCTTCTGGCTCCCTGCTGCTGTGGGAGCTTCTCTGTCTTCTCAATAAATTCTACTTTCTAAAAAACAAAAAAATAGGCCTATCCTCATGTTGCATCACCCTCAGACTGTGGTAAATCCATTGCAACATTTTAAAAGTATTGAAGTATATATTTTATTTTTATAATAATGAATCTGATATGCTCTAATATCCTTTTGTTTGTCATATATCATCCATACATCATTCATTCCATTCACTTAAAGCATCATCTTCATGTCCAGGTATTTCTGTTGGTGACTGGTCGAGAGATGTTGAATCTTTATATTTCATGGAACTCAACTCTGAATGTATCTCAGTTGTCGAGCATTTTGCCCCCCAGAAGGATTTGACTGTTGTCCTGGAATTAAAAAACAAAGCAAAGTTAAAAACACCATATGAAGTGAAAACTAAATACTGCAGATTTATACATACATTTTCTATATATAAGTGACTTTTTATTTATGACTCGTTTTTAGTTTGTGGTGCATCAGTTACATTTCAACAGTACATAAACCCTCAGACACACCAGAGTGTAATACCCATGTAGCTATCATAAATATTCTCACATAAATGAATAGTATTCATTTTAGAGTTGAGAGAGCGACAACCAGACAACACAAATACTCATTAAGTACACTTTTTTAAAGCAATCACCGTGTAAAAATTGCATTTAAAAGCTCTCTTATGACCAGAGAAGCAAATTATGAGATTTTTTTTTTTAAAGCATCCACATAAAGAGAGGGGATGGCCTGGACAAGGGAAGTCACCGGAGTAATGAAGGGAGTTGGACCATTTCAAGACACACATAGGAGGCATCGTGGGCAGAGCTTTGCAAGTCACTGGATGAGGGAGGAGGAGAAGGGGAAATCAGTCAAGGGTGATGATGCATTCCACCATTCACCTACCAATTTACTATTATGAAGATCAAAATAAAGATCACCAATACACAGATAATCACTCCTACGGTCAGCACAAAAACTAGCACGGCATCAGTGACTGGTCGGCTTGATCTTCTCATTTGCAATTCTAGAGAAAGCACACACACATGATGATTACTACTACTGGGACAAAAAAGGAAATCAATATCTCAGTGGAAACTTTCTATTAGAAGAACAACTTTAGAAAAATACAGAAATAGTAGAAAGAAAATTGTCAATGAACTTGCTCTATACATTTGAAATGTCCTCTTCAAATATGTGAAAAAGCTGAATTTCACAATGAACAGCCTGGATTACCATCACCTAGGTACCACCATTAGTATTTTACTGTCAACTCATCCCTCTATCAACTCATCAATCCAGCTTAGTTGTTGATACATTTCAATATAATTTGCAGACATCAGCACACTTCCCCCCAAATTCTTCGGTAGGCGTATAGCTGACTAGAGTTTAATATTTTCACATTTTTTTCTTTTAGGTAATATTTTCATACAGTGAATTGCATGAAGATCTTAAACGGACATTTGCTTAGTTTGGTCAATGGCCAATACATATGTAATCTAATGCCAATCAAGACGTAGAATATTATGATACCCCAGAAAGTTCTCTTCAGCCCCTTCCTAGTTAGTTCCTCCCCATCCTCTACAGACAACTTCTATTCCGATTTTCTTTTTCATCACAGAGAAGCTCTGCCTATTCTAGAGTTTCCTATGAATGGAAATATACACTATGTAATTTCACGTGAGGCTTTAAAAAAAATCAGAATAATGTTTTGGAAAGTCACCCATACTGGTGTAGGTAACCATAGACTTCTCTTTTTTTATTACTGAGTAGAAGTCTACAATTTGTTTATTCATTCTCCTACTGATGGACATCTAGATTGTTCCAGTTGTGGGCTATTATAAATAAAGCTGCTGTGACCATTCCTGTACAAGTCACTTTCTGAATGTATGTTTTAATATTTCCAGTAGAAGTGCTGGGTCACAGGGTAGATGTATGCTTAGTCTTCTAAGAAACTGTTGAGACTTTTCCCAAACTGATCATACTTCCTTTACATGTTTTATGAATGTTTTCTACCAGATTCCTAATGATTTATTTTAATGAACTGAAGTTTTTAATTTTGATGAAGTCTAATTTATTCAATGTTTCTTTTATGGTGATTGCTTTGAGTTATGCCTAAGCGACTTTTGCCTACTCTTGATTCAAGCAAATATTCTCCTATATTTCCTTCTTAAAGCTCTATGAACTAGGTGTGGTGGCTCACACCTGTAATCCCAGTACTTTGGGAGGTTGAGGCAGAGAATTTCTTGAGCTCAGGAATTCAAGACCAGCCGAGGCAACATAGAGAGACCCTGTATCTACAGAAAATTAAAAAGTTGGCTGGGCGTGGTGGCATGTGTCTGCAGTCCCAGCTACTTGGATGGCTGAGGTGGAAGGATTGCCTGAGTCCAGGAGGTTGAGGCTGCAATGAGCTGTGATCATGCAACTGCATTCCAACCTGGGTGCCAAAGTGAGACCCCAAGCCAAAAAAAAAAAAAAGGCTTTATGGTGTAGCTTTTATACTTAGGACTGATCCATCTCTCTCTCTCTCTCTTTCTCTCTCTCTCTCTTTCTCCCCCCCCCATGCAATAAAAATTTATTTCTCTAATAACAGAGGGGGGTGGTCCAGTGCTGGTAGGGCTGCCTTGTCATCCTTGACACACAACTTCTATCTCAGCAAAAACGGATACATCTCTAATGTTTGTATATGCTGGGAGTTGTGGCTGACTGTTTCCCATACAATTATCCACATACTGCCCCCACCTTCAGGCACGAGCCACCACACCTGACTCACACACCACTCTTAAATCAGGCATTCTCTCATATCTTTCTGCTGTTTCTGCAAACCAGATTATTAAAGAGATAAAGCCAATCTACTACATGCGTTACAGCATTGCTACATCGTAAACTGGAATAAAGCCAACTAACAACAAATATTACTTTATGAATTACATAGCTTTCTTGTGGCTCTTCCCGGTCCCCAAATCATAAAAGATTCAGGGGTTAAGGAACCACAGAGACCACCTGATCTAACCACTGCATTATACAGATAAGTAAACCAAGGTTTAATAATTTGTGCAAGCTATGTGTTGGCTATTCTAATATTTTAATGTTGGTAAGTGTCACTCTGTCAGAGGTAGTCTCCTGAAAGGGAGATCTCCACTGCTTACTTTTCTGGATTACATCATGGAGAATAACCTTCCATTGTTTCTAGTAATTCCAGAGCTGTCAACTCAATTTCACTAAATAGTTCCAAGAGTGATAGAAAAATGACATATATATGTTCATATTCCAATATTGTTGGATTTTATTTTATTTATTTATTTATTTTTAATTTTTTTATTTTTATTTTTATTTTTTTTAAAATAAAAGTCTCACTCTGTCACCAAGACTGGAGTGCAGTGGTTGCTCCCGGACACTGCAACCTCGACCCACTGGGCTCCGGCGATCCTTCCACCTCAGCCTTCCGGGCAGCCCGAATTACAGGCACGTGCTACCATGCCCAGCTGATTTTTTTTTTTTTTTTTTTATTCTAGAGATGAGGTCTCGCTAAGTTGCCCAGGCGGGTCTCGAACCCGCGGGCTCAGGCAATCCGCTCACCTCAGCCTCCCAAAGCGCGGGATTACAGGCTGAGCCACCGAGCCCAGCTTGCTGGATTTTAAAAGGCTTTTTATTTCAAAATAATTTCAGATTTTCAGAAGCGGTGGGATTTTAAAAAGTTAAATAAGAGACATTTTAGAACTAAAACCTAAGAAGGAAAATCACAAAATTCATTATCTACCACCCTGCAACATTAGTCAGGAGAGAGCAGAGTGTGAGGGGTATGAAACTGTTCATTTAGTACCACGATATTCTTCTTGCAAAGGTCACCTAGACTACTTTTATAGCTAATAAAAAAAAAAGTAGGCTAAATTACCTATTGAAACTTTCTAAGGAAAAACCGGCTGAATTTTTATACTCTCACTTTTTAGATAAACTATGTTTTTATATACATTAGTTTCCTAGGGCTACCATAACAAAGCACCCCAATTTGGATCATTTTAAAACAACAGAAAATTATTGTCTCACAGCTCTGGAGGCTAGGAGACTGAAAACAACACGTTGACAGGGCCACACACTCTCTGAAGGTTCTAGGGGAGGGTCCTTCCTTGCCTCTTTCAGCTTCTGACAACCACAGACATTCCTTGGCCTGTGGTAGCATAACTCCACTCTCTGTTTCCATTTTCACATAACTGCTTTCTCCCTGTGTGTCTCTATGTCTTCACCCAGCATTTATATTTCTCTCCTTCTCCATGCATGCACACACCAGTCATATTGGATTAAAGGTCCACCTTCATCTTAACCAATTATGTCTGCAATGGCCCTGTTTCCAAATGCAGTCACATTCTGAGTCTTGGCAGGTTAGGAATTCAAAGTATCTTTTTTGGTGTGGGACAATTTAACCCATATCAATGCCTAATTATGAAAGACTATTGAGGGAGTGAAAAATCTGATATATAAGTGAATGGATGGAAATTTTTTATTAACTAAACATTATTTACCTTAAAAATATTTCAATTACATATTTGCCTCAAGCTATTACCATATTGTGTGGGCATTTCTGGCCAAAACATTTGTTTGATTTCTAAACAGCCAAAAGGTCTGTTGTGGTTCATTACCCAATTGTCATTTTTAAAAGAAACTAATAGATACTGAAGTGCTCTAAAATCATTGTGTCATTTACCATTGTCATGTACTGAGATGGCAGAGCTACCCTGCCAGTTCTGGAAGACTACAAGAGCGAAATGTCAACTTTGTCTCAATAAAGACGTTTTGGGGTCTGGTTCCAGTCTTTAACATACACACTAGCAAATGTATGTTCTCTTCTAATCATGGTAAGAACTGACCACTGAACTTCTCCACGAGAGACCAGGAAGTGGAGACAAAGACTAAGAACAATCCACACACTTTTATTGTCATGAGTTAGGGCTAGTTGAGATTTTTTTAGTTTGATTCTCTTCTGTTTGGGTTCTCCTTTGCCTTTTTTAGAACTTTATTGAAATCATCCTTTTAACGACACCTAATATCCCAACAAAGGAGGAAGATTACTCACTTTCACCATGGAAAATTTTATTAAGTCCCTAAGCAACACATCGAAGAAAGTTAAAATAGTTCATTTTTTAAAATTACATTAAACTAATCTATTCTCAGTCAATAAAAGGTGTTATGTTGTAAGGTATCTCTATACTACAGTAGTAGCTCTTTACTTGGGATTCAGAAATAGCTTCAAGAAGTTCATAAACTCCCTTAAAATTGCAAGCAACTTCTGGCACGTTTGTATATGTGGACATTTTTCTAGGAAAAGAACCCCAGGCCTTGACTGGATTCTCAAAGAAGTGGTAACCAAATCCCCCACACCCCTTACAAAAAGATGACAACAACAGTAAAATGGTTAAGAGCAGCTGAAAAAAAAGAAATCATTAGCTGGGTATAAAAGACATCATAGATTAAATTGAAAAGATGTGCAAATAGATCCACCTCAAAAGGGAAACAGTTTCTAATATGTAAAATTGTGTTCAGGACAAAATTTGTATTTTGTGGCACATATTGAGAACTGTATTATTGCTTCAAAATGTTTTTACATTTTCTTCAGATGTAACTTTTTAAAGAGATATGCTGTCATATCATGTTTCTTAATTTTATTTATTTTACTGAACCAAAATTCTTGTAAGCATCTAGAGAACTCCATTTATCCATTGTTTTTTCTACTGAAATGTATAGCATTTATTCTGACAATGTGAGGTATTGTCCAAACACAGACTACTGTTTTCTCCTATACCTGACTTCATTCTTTCCCCTCCCTCAGGGAGTAGGCTCTGGCCAAGGCTGGTCTCTGAAGGCATTTATCCATTTCCACTTGTATAATGAAAATAAAAGTAAGAATATAATTCAAGTTAGAGGACTGTTCTCAGAGATACTTCAGAAATATACCAGTTTCTCAAAATGAGGCACATCTGATTCTACCGTGTGGAAAAGAAACCGTGTACTATCTTGTAGAAAAGCCTAAATGACATAAGCCAATGGTTCTCAAAGTGTGGTCTCAGGACCAGCAACAACAGCAGCACCTGGGAACTTATTAGAAATGCAAATTCTTTTACCAGCCCCACCCCAGATCTGATGAGTAAGAACCCCGGGGGGGGGGGGTAGGGCTAGAGGGCTGTGTTTCAACAAGCCTGCAGGCGTTTTTGATGCTCTTTAAAATTTGAGATGGAAGCAAACCAAAATACTGCTGGGCACTTACCATTCATCGTATAGATTGTGAATCTAACAGTTGCCACTAATTCCTCATTATCCAGGGTGTCACACTCGAAAGCCAGGGGGTGAGTTTCCCTGCGTATTTCTAGGATTGCTGAATCATTTGCAAGTATAACGGCTTGCTATTTTTAAAGAAAAAAATAACAAAATATCAACATCCTTCGTGTACATTTATCAGAAAACAACTTGCTTCCTTTAACAAAAGAAGAGTGACTGTCCCTCTTAGCATAGTTCAATAATTAACGGTGCATATGGATTTTGAGGATTTTGAGTCACATATCCAGACTTCAAGTCCCAACCCAAACACTTCTGACTGTGTGACTGTGGATAAGTTACTCACTGCACCTCCCTTACCTATTTTTAAAACGAGTACCAAAATAGGTAAGGGAGGTAATGATAGCAATCACCTCTTAGGGTAGCTAAATGGATTAAGAGAGGCTCTGTACTCAGGGTATGTCTGGCACTTAATAAACCTTTAATTAATGCTAGCCATGTTATCATTATACAACTCTTATATAAGCTAATGAAAACCTTGCTTTCAAAATAAAATGCTTTACATAAAATGGATGTTTTAAGTTCTGATTATAGCTGACCCCAAAGCATATGTAAAGAGTTATTCCTACTGAGTAATGATAATTTTGAAATTCTAATATAATAAAGTTGTATAATTCTTAACTTCATTTTGGTTTTTAAAGAGAGTATTTTCTGAGAGTCATCACAACTAATAAACAAATTTTACCACTCGATGGAAAGCATCAGATTATATACATTCAACACTCACTTGTTCTGGCCTTAGAAGTTTCCACATATATTTGAATCGATTTGCAGGAGATATATGGACACATGCCAGTCTAACATTTTCAAGAGTTTCTGAAATTGGTTTACCCCCTGAAAAAAAGAAAAATTAGTACATAAATACCATTGAACATAAGTTGCTTTATACGCAATAATACTTTAAAAGCTCCCCTTTGTTTTTAAAAATCAATTATATGCTGGAAGCTATCAAACTTATAACTGGGAGTTTCAGTGGAGGAGCAGAGAAGTAGTGGCTGCAAAGATAACACCACCGAAAGAAGCAGATGAGGGGACACCATGGCCGTCTGCTCCTCACGCAGAATGAGTTTCTGGGAAGAGTCAAGGACAACCACATTCGTGACACGTTAAATCTACGAGTGGTTTCCAACTTCTTGGCTAGGGGTCCCCGTTAGAGATATTGAAATGTCAGAACGCCACAATTTGATACAAAACAGATTTCAAAGTTTCCAATTAAAGGTTTATAAATCTACTGATAAAAAGCCATGACAAAAGCATTTCACTACAGCAACTGACCCCAACCTTTCTGGCATCGGGAGCTGGTTTCGCGGAAGACAATTTTTCCATGGATAAGGGTGGGCATTCATCAGGCATTAGAGTCTCATAAAGGAGCGCAACCTAGATCCTTTGCATGTGCAGTTCACAATAGGGTTCGCGCTCCTATGAGCATCTAAGGCTGCAGCTGATCTGACAGAATGCGGAGAGCCGCTCCCTGGCCACTCACCTCCTGCTGTGCAGCCCAGCCTAACAGGCCATGGAAGGGTTCCCGTCCACAGCCTGGGATGGGACCCCTGCACTACAGGACAGCTTCGACCCCAGACCCTTAGTACAATAAGGCTCCAGTGTATTATAAGAATGTACGTTAAGTTTTAGACATCTTTGAAGAATATAAAGCAAGATCAGAAAGTTACTCAGAACTATAATTGTCTAGAGAAGAAGTGGAATTTAAAATCTTATGATGACTTCCTTTCACTGTATCAGTTGATTGCCTCTTTCCACTCAGTGGCAACCTGAGGTGAAAGATATTTATTCCCCAGAGCAAACTCTTCCCCTGAGACCTTCTCCAACACGTAGTCCAACTCACAGCCACAATCGACTGGTCCACGGCACTCTTCAACCCGCACAACACACTTGGATTCACCCCCAGGGCATCCATTTGTTAAGAGAACTTCTCTAATACCAATACCTGTGGTTTTTTTCAAAAAAAGAAAAGGTAAGTGTTAAGAAAAAACTAATTCCAGAGTGTCTTTACTTTCCTGCCTAGTCTTTTTTGAAAATTTTTATCCTAATTTCAGAAATTAAATTCCCAAATTCAGGATAATAACATGAAAAAATTTGGGGCCCCTCATTTTGAATTATTTCATAAAACAGCATTTTCTGAAGTGGGTTACATGAAACACTAGTTTCTCTGGTTATTACCATAATAAAAAGGATCCTATGATCACACACGTGAAAATGGTACATTCAATAAAATTAAAGCGACCTCTCGACTACAGAATTTTTTAGGAACTTCTAATATGCTAGCAAATTAATGTGCTATTGTGTGTAGATTTTCACTGATTTAAGATGTAAAATTTCTAAATTTGAACATCCTTGAAATCAGAATACATTTACAATTGATGACACAAATTAATTGGCAGCATTTTTCCTTCTCAGAGTACATAAAATGTGCTTCTTACATCCAGTAAAGTCATAGATTTGATTAAATGCAGAGCTACACAGGATTTCCCAAATTTATCTGATAATGAAACTTTTTGGGGAGGGAGTAGTGGAGCTTCTTGGGTTAAGTCCAAAAATCACATTTTAGTATGAATGATGCTTTTAAATATTTAGATTAGTAAAGTCTCTGTATTAAATACAGACAGGACAACTTATTAATGAGCAAATCTCCATTTCCAACAAGATGTTCTCTTTGGATTGTCATACCTTTTTGCAACAAGAAATGAAGTCTTTACTAACTGATCCCAGACTACTGAGTCTGCCTCCCATCACCAGAATTGAGGGAGATGATGAAACGCTGGAGCAGCAATATGACGAACCAGGTCCCGTGATGAGACCAGGTAGGGAAAAGTTCATCTTGATTGCCTTGTCTACTCGATTCCCTCTTTCAACCCCTACAAGATGCTGATCATAAAACCCATTTTCAAGAGCAAAGGAAAGCTGAAGACCGGAGGTGGCTTACAACAGGGTTTTTCAGACTTGAGAGCACCTAGAAATCACCCGGAGGTCTTACTAGCATGAAAATTCTAATCTATTTGGTCTCAAGTGGGTTTGAGATTCTGCATTTCTAAGAGGAGATACTGATACAATCAGCTTTCGGTCCACACTTTGGGTAGCAAGGGAGAAGGCTCCAAACAAGACAAGGAGAAGGAAGGATGGAAGGCATAAAGTCTCTGATTAAGAGAGATGGGTGAAAATGGCTGTAGTATAGTCCCACTTGAATTTATGGAAGGCTTTTTAGAAGCACAACTTTATTCTGAAATGCATAAATATTTTCAAAGCAGGTAGGTATTTTATTTAGTTAGTTAAATACAGTTAATTGAGATGTGTGTAGGTGTGAGATTTTCTGTAAGACTAACACCTAAAAATCTGCCTAGATATAAAAGATAACTTTTGACTGCTAAAATATTGTTTTAGAAGTTAAACAGAACTTTTACCAAGGCATTTTTCTCTTCTAAATAGTTGTTATAAATGGAAAGATCTTTAATATTTTATATATAAAATATTGCTTTTTCCAGCTTATATTTCCTTAGAACTTATTACCATTTGGCAGTTACCTGTTTACATAACACATTATATCATGTGTCTGCCCCTCCTAAAATATACATTCCTTGAAGGCAAAGAGTTTTGTCTGCTTTGTCGGCTCATAATTCCCAGCACCTATTACAATGACAGGCCCACAGCAGGCAAAAAACTTAAAAATAAGATAAAGTCATTTGTTGACTAAATAAATCCTACAGTTTCTATGACATGTCTTTAAATAATAGTAAGCAATACCAATGACTGGAACTGTTGTGAAAATAATTCTCTACCTGTAAGCATTTCTCAAGTAAGCAGCAAAAGAAAGACGTAAACTAAAAACGAATCATCCCAGGCTTACTACATGGATTCCTCGCACTTTATAACTCTGGCTCACTAAAAGAATAAGGTAAAAAACAGGTTTAAAGCTGTTTTAAAAGATAGAAAGCATAGTGGTTGTCAGATGCTGGAAGGAAGGGCAGTGGGGAGTTAGTATTTAACGAGTGTGAGGTTTCAGTTTGGGATGGTGAAAAAGTTCTGGAGATGGACAGTGGTGATGGCTGCACAACAATATGGGTGGGTGTGTTCAACACCACCGAATTGTACATTTATTATTTTTTTCAAAAAAATTTTTTTTGAGTTGTGCTTTTTTAAAATGGTTAAAAATCGTAAGTCTTATGTCAGGTGAATTTCACCACAATTTTTTAACAAGCTATTGCAAATAAGATCATTCACTTGTAATTTTTGCTCCCTCCCCCAAGGTAATGCTCCTCTAGATCTGTATGGATTTACTTATTTATTTGTCTTCTTCCCCTCTGGCTGTTGCCCCTTTCGGCACGGTGCTTTTTCCAAGGCAGTTTCCATTTAGAATAAACTCAATTGCACTGTGTTTTATCTGCTGTCTTCCAGCACCCTGGCCTACAGCACCGGTTCTCAAAAAACAGTCCTTTAACTAGCAGCACCAGCTTCATTGTAAACTTGTTAGAGAGATTTTATGTCCAATTTCTACCCCTGGAATGATCAAAATCAGTCATTTCTTTGAGCATCATCTTCCACACAAAGCCAAAACCTCTTTTCTCCAAGACATGACAAACAAATTGGAGAAATGTCGACTTTTAGAATGGACTATGTTATAAATAAGCAAATTCTTCACAAATTTGCCAACACGGTATGTGGGAAGACATCTGTGAGATGCATTGGAAAGTCTTTCATCTTCTGAACATCTGTGAGACGGAGGAAATTTTACTTTGGTGAAGGCAGCCTATGTGTCGAAAAATGTAAGTGGCTGGCTGAACCCAAGGCTTCAAGGTTATGAACTGAAAATATCTTACCATGTAAAGCAGTCAGCCTATGTTTTGTATATGAATTAGTTATTAGAAGTAAAAATCAGGGAGAGATGAGTGAAAGTACACAAATGACAGATTAAAAATTGCCACATTATCTGTTTTCACCTTTCCTGCCCCTCCCCCCTCCACACTACAGTTCGGTGTGCCCATATTGGCCTTCTGCCACTTACCGCACGTCACGGTGCACATCCCGAATTCTACTTCTTTGACTACTGTCCCATTTGAAGCTAAACATAAAGGGTAAAGATACGTTATTTAATTACACGAAAACTTTCCTAAGTGGGAAACCTCTTACTCAGGAATGGACGATATGAGTATTTTTTCATATAGGCGGCAGACATTTTTTAAGTTTTCTATTTAAACCGGAAAAACAATGCCATTCCTAGTACATCTTCTGTTATTGTTTAAAGCAGGAATCTCATATCTTTCAAGAAGGGCATTAATGAGGACATAAACTGCAAAGAAGGTTTATATTTAAACCTTGTATATAACTTCGAACTGTTTTTCATCAGTAAATATAAAGTGAGTTAAAATTCCATAGAAGGTCAGAGAAACACAAACAGGCCTACCAATGATAAGGACCAATTTTTTCTATTCTCTATTTTCCCAAATTGAATGCATAATTTCCATTAAAAAAGAGTCTTTATACCAAGTGTTCGTTAAAATTATAAAAGTTAGAGATTGGTTTTACTCACTTCCCAAGTGGAGTGTAAATTTAAATATTTCTAAAAACTTATCTCAACACCTTATTTAGCAGGATAATCACTGAGAAGTTAAATATTCTTGGCTTTAAATCATATAAGATGTTTCTCTTTTTCCAACCATTCTGAAGTCTGGCATAGAATTCCACCAGCTATTGGTACACTACAATACCACCAGAATTGGTACATAACCAATTCTTCGTAGCTCACATTAGGACTAAAATATCAATAAAAAGTATAAGACGAGGTGTTGGATGTTGACTTTTAGAATGCATTGTACCTGGGGGCAACAAATCACATGGGAAAGCACATCAGACTAGGGTCAAAAGAGCCGCTTCTCCCCACTAATTAGCCCTTCAAGTTTGAGCAAACTAATTAAATGCTGTCAGGCTTAGTTAACCCTTCTGTAAAATTTGGAAAGGAGAACCCATCTTATTTGATTATTGCAAGAATTAAATAAGATAATGTGTGTGAAGGCACCCCATAAATTGTTTAGTACTATAAGCATGCTTAAGACATCATAATTACCCAATTAAGCTTATCTTGTACTTATTAATTTCATATAATGCTAAATTTTTCTCCTGTTTTGATTACTGTAAACCTCAATCGTTTTATGAGCACTTCTATTCTGCACTTGCAAGCACCAGATACAGTACCCTGAACAGCGGCAAGCACCTGACGCATATAATGTACATCAGTATTGACTTTGTCAAATAAATGATTCAGGCTAATATGATCATCGATTTTGAATTGTGGAATGCTTAGATGCTTTCTGCTGCCACATTATAAGATATAAATTTAAAGCCAAATCCTGAACACAGAAAGTATGGATAAGAGAATGAGCACTGGACTGCCTCTATGTACAAGCTTTTTTTAAAAAACCATTAGTAGATCTGCTCTACTATTCACTACCTATATTACTTTGGGAAAGTTACTCAATTTCTACTAAACAGAGTTTTCTTTAGGAGATTAAATAAGATAGTCTTCAAAGTCCCTTACAGCTTTAATGTGTTGTAATGTTTTTAATGATGTATTGAGTGCCACTGGGTCATTCAATGACTTTTTTTTCTTTTATGGGAATTCTACAATGGTGAGTCAGAGGAATTATATATATCTGGATTTCAATATGACATTTGTCAAAATTTCCCATTATATGCCCTAGTAGTAAGGAAAAACATAGTCTGAATGACAGTAAAGTTTTAACTCACTGTATATAACTGGTTAAAGGCTAAGATCTACTCATGCTAATTAAGAGGTTGGTATCAACATGGTAGAAGTGATGTGTTGCAGGGCTCTGTCCTGTTCCACATTTTTATTAATGACCTGGAAAAAGACACTGATATCATGCTGACTGAATCCAGGATTCTGCAAAGGTAGGAAGGAGAGAAAATATGTTTCGATGATATATCTGGATCTAAAAATGACAGGGTAGAATAATGGGTAAATCTAACAAAATGAAACCTTAGAGGAATAAAAAGTCCTGCACATACAGCTGAAAAGTCAACTGTCCAAAAATATTGTATAGGCTATCTTAATTTGATAGAAGGACAATTAAAAGTGAATGCAGAGTTCAATAGTGAGCTCAGTGGGAACCAGGAATGTAATGAGTTTTCTCTAAAAATTTACTAGATCTTGGACAGCACTGATAAAAGCCTGGCATCCACAAAAATGCAGATAATGATTTTTGCTCTTTTTGTTGTGGCCAGATCCAGAAATGTTCTCTTCAATTCTGGACTGCACACTGTAACTTTTGGTATATATCATCAGGGCACAATTTAATTTTTGAGTTTCTTTCTGGTGAGTTAATTTGTAAGTTGATTTTTCATGACTTTTGTTCTTTCTTAGAGGTCTTCCAAAGCAAAAAGAGAAAATATAGTTATATTTAATTTAATTTTATTTATTTATTTATTTTTGAGTTGGAGTCTCACTCTGTCACCCAGACTGGAGTGCAGTGGCCACTCCCGGCCACCGCAGCCTCGACCTGCTGGGCTCCGGCGATCCTTCCACTTCAGCCTTCCGAGTAGCTGGAACTACAGGCGTGAGCTACTACGCCTGGCTAATTTTTTTGATTTATTGTAGAGATGAGGTCTCGCCAAGTTGCTCAGGTGGGTCTCGAACCTGGGGGCTCAGGCAATCCACTCACCTCAGCCTCCCAAGGCGCAGGATTACAGGCTGAGCCACCGAGCCCGGCTTATAGTTACATTTTATAAGACAAAATTTATTTTCTAGAATAAAACTCATTCTATTTTGCAATTATTATGTAAGTTTCTTGGGCCCTTTTATAAATCTAAGGGTATCTCTATATAAAAGGCATAAGATTTAAAACATATACAAAAGGGTATACAAGATACAAGGGTATACATCTAACATCTTAATGATTTTTCCTTTATCTTGAATCATTTTGTTATTTCATCATCCATAATGATGGCATTATTTTATCATTACTCATCAATTATTCCAAACTGTTTTTAAAAACGACTAAAATTTAAAAATGGAAGAATGATTGGAATCGCCTAGAAAGATGATGTAATTGTGAAATAAATTATGGCTATTACAACATCCTCTGTTTTCTTATAGCTTTGCCTAAAGTATTCCATCATCCTTCAAGAAGATATATAAGTAGTCCAGAAGCAAATTCACTGTTGTCTGTTTTTGGTTTTTATTGAACATAGTTGAGATGTCAGAATTTTTCAGTTTTTTGCCCATAATGGCAAGGAGAAGAAAGCTGACAGAGAAAAACATTACACAATTATTGAACAAATCAGAAGAGGGACAAAATGAAACTGAGAGGGACAGACAACAGCATGTTAGGTGCTAGTGATGATTGTGAACTTGATTGTATAAGCAAAATCTCAGTGAGAGATAATATCTTAAATATCTTTGATAAATTTTCTCTAACTTAAGCATCAATGCACTAATGAACATTATATTTCTAAGGATAAAAAGCATATATGGTATTCTCATCTAGTTAGTCTTTCAACAGGAAATATTTTATCCTGAAATTAACTGTGATAATAACCTGGATGATACTGTTTTGCTAAAAGGATATGGACAGTATCTTTCCTTTTTCATGTTTATGCACCAACATTTACTTGCTCATAAACATGCCAAGGTTTGTAAAGGAGCATATCATGATGGCTGGTATGCATTAAAAGGTGACTGAAAAAAATAGATGTTGTGGAAATGAATAATATTCATTGAACCAACCATTCTAATTGGTGTTTATTAATCAAAGATGAAAATGTTTTGTAATTATAAAGCAAAGAAGATGGTATTCTTCTCTTTAGCAAAATATATGACTTCGTAGTTTTCAAAAGTATAATGTTTTGACAATCAAGTGCAAAAAGAACTAGTAGTAATCAGCCAGAATTTATTAGAAGTGCACTTGAAATCTGGAATCAGTATTTAAATGATGCATGCATTCCAGGTTTATGCTTAACAGTTAAACATTTTGTTGCATTCAAAGTACTCTGCCCGATTAGGGTATATAAACAACTTCAAAAGTAGAATATATGGAATAAAATTTTGGTTTTTTATGTTAAAATTTTGATTAAAATTTCTAACACGGTTTCTTAGTTTTGTAAATTATTTGAAAAATGACTTTAAAAAATAGAAAGGGTTCAGTGGATAGTCAACAGTGATAACTGTTTTTACTGGTCCATTGAGGGTCGGAGAGGCTGTGTAAAGTTTAACACCGGTTCTTGAAACGTATCGCAGGACAAAGCACTTACGCATGAAATGGTACATATAAAATTCAAGAAGGTCCATGGATCTACAGATGAGGAAGCAGACACTGAGAGAATAAGTCATAACCTGCATTTGAATCTAAATGTAAAGCATTATAACTCCATTGCCTGGGGATAGCCTAAATCATATAGGACATTTTACAGTCAGACATATTCCTTGGCCAGTTTAGTACTAAAATTGTGCGTTCAATTACTTTAAAAAAGAGAATGGGGTAACCCCCCCACGGGTCCCCTCCTGCTCTGGGAGCTTCTTCTGTCCTCTCAATAAATCCGGCTTTAAAAAAAAGTAAAAAAGAGAATGAAGCAAGAGCTGTAGAACGTGTTTTCGTCTTTCCTGGTCATCTTTCTTTTTTCCAAAGTCAAGGACCGTTTCAAGATTTCTGTAATGTCCTTTTATCAAGGCAGTACAAAACCTCCATCCCACTATTAACCTCAGATGGTCAATTCCGCTCTGCGGCTGAGGGTCGCTATCTGTCATCCGGAAATAAAAGAAAGGCTGATAAACACAGCACCCCCCTTATACGTACAAACTGAGGAGACCTGAGCAGGGAGACGGTATTAAGAGACTCTCAGTCGGGCCATTTATGGGGAGGGGAACCATCCTCCTCCAGAAGGCTGCAGACTTGCCGCTGACCTTTTCGCCTACCAGCCACGTGAGTTACTAGTCAATGTCACATGTTCCACAGCGTGTCAAGTTTCATTGCTTCGTGGGCCCGCAGGGAGAGGCAAATTGATGTTCCAAGCCCAAGCTCATTCTCCCCGGGCCGACGGGGTGGCATCTAACAAAGCCGCCAGCTGGCTGTCTTGACAGGGGTTTTCTACCTCTCGCGTTCCTTTTTTCCGAGGCCGCGCACCCCAAGAGAACACCACCACGGCGGCGGAGGTGCTTAAGGCGACCGCCTGCAGGAAGCCGAGACGGGGCTTCCGAGCAATTTTGTCTGCACGTGGTCCTCCCTAGAGGTGTCACCGTAAGGGCGCCTCTCAATTCCCCCGAGTTGCAACCCCCGGGGCAAAGTGGAAGGGATAAGGACCTCCAGCAATTTGGAGCTGGAAAAAAATCGACAGTGGGAAGGGCAAGCGACTTCAAGAGGGTCCAAGCGACCCCCCCCGGTGGAAGGCTACCCCCTACTCCTTAAAAAAAAAAAAAAAAAAAGCCACTATTTTTCTTTGTCCAAGGCAATACTTCGCAGTGCTTCTGGAGCAACGTCTGTCTGCGCGCTCATCTGTTTGCAGGCCGCGACCTTGGGAAGTGGACGCTTCCGGCTCCAAGGCCACGGGTGCGCGGAGTGGACACCCCGGGGCGGGCGTGCGCCAGGGCGCCCACGGACGGGAACACGGGCGACCCCGGCCCCCCGCGCAGGGCCTGGCCTGCGCCCCGCCCACGGGGCCTCGCGGGCCCGCCCGGCCCCCCCTCACCGTCCGCCTCCGCCTGCGGCTCCGCGGGGGGCTTGTCCCCCGCCTCGGGGTCCTCGTGCGCGGCCTCCTCGTCGCCCTCGTGGGCCCAGCCGGCCTCCCGCAGGGCGGTGACGTTCGCGCCGCGCGCGGCCCGGAGGCCCGCCAGGAGCAGCCAGCCGGCGGCCAGCAGCAGCCCGGCGGGGTAGCCCGTGCGCCCGGGGCGCATGGTTGTCGGCCCGACGGCCCAGGCGCAGTCGCAGCCGGCTCGGAGCAGAGGCGCGTCCAAGAGAGGTGGCGCCCCGCCCGCCGCCGCCGCCGCACTCGGAACCCGCGCGCCGCGTCCAGGCAACCATTCAGGCGTCGTGGCCCGTCACCGCCGTCGGCCCGCGGGACCCGCGCGCTCGGAACGCGGGGTGCGGGGGCGGGGGCCGCGGGGGCGTCTGCGACCAGCGCCGGGGCCGCCCCGCCCCGCCCGGAGGGCGCCGCGCCCCCCCCCCAGCCCCGCGCGCCCGCCGCGAGGGTCGTCCCGGCGCCCCCCAGGTGCCGTTGGCGCTGCCGCCCCGCCCAGAGAGCCCCGCCGCCCCTCCTCGCCCACCCTGCTTGGCCCCTCTCCTCCTAGACCCCTTCCACCTTCAAAGCGCGCTTCCTGCGACTTGGCTCCAAAACTCCTTATCCAGAGTCTCCAGTGAGGGACGTATCCGGAGGGATTTGGGTTTCCTCCTTAGGAATAAAATCATAGGCTCTTGGAGTGGGAAGAAAGAGAAGTCGTCTAAGACTCCAAGCCCATCGTTGTTAAGCGCTGCAGAGGTTAAGCAACTCACCCCACATCATCCAGCTGATGATTGGCAAGGGTGGATCTCCTGATTGCTCATTCAGTGATGCTTAAAATTCAAAGTTAAAAGTGAAGAAGCGCTTAGTAGGGTGATTGGAAGTCAGGCGTTCAAGCACTGTTTTTTTTTGGTGTTATTACAAGTTTTATTTCATCTAGTAGTTACCAAGTGGTTGTTTGTTGTTGTTTTTGAAAAGACACATAGGGCGCCATACTTTGAGGCTTAATGTTTAAATTCCTGTATAACATGTGAGATAAAAGTGAATTGCATAGACTCTGGGTTTGGGAATATTTGAATATCCAGTCTCAGCAGATTGACAGATAAGCAGGTAACTCAGGATTGTATGGAGGTTCTTTAGAGACACTTATTTGTAAGGAAATAGATTGAAGCAAAAGTTGAAATTTGCATTTGAATGTTTTCTCCCACAGTCTTCTAGTTTTGAAAAGACAAGAACTTGATATAATATTTATATGAATTAAAATGCCATAAAATATTATAGCACTTGACATTATGAGGGTCATTAAAATGGGAAATGTAGAGATAGATGATCATGAGACGTAAAGGCTTCTGTTTCATAGCCATGTGAGTCAAGCCTTCTTTCTTGAATTCTGAGAAAAATAAGTCAAACTTATGCTTTCAAACACAATCTTAAAAAAAAAAAAGAGCTATAGTATTGTCATGAGAAAATCGTTGAGAGTTTCAGAGTCAACTTTAGGACCCATCTCTTCCTGAAGGTAGTATCCTTTCTGAACTTAGGAAATCCCATAGACCCTAAGGATGTAATTAACTCAGGTAACCATTAATGATCTAATAAACAGCTCCAAGGGGAGTCTGAATGAGTCTCAAAGAGAAGCTGAAAGATTTAACTCTGAAATATAGATTATTAAAATAATAGCTACAGATCAACAATACAAATCACCTATAAAAGAATTGTCATTCATTTATGTTATAAGAAAAGTATATGCCGGGCTCGGTGGCTCAGCCTGTAATCCCGCGCCTTTGGGAGGCTGAGGTGAGTGGATTGCCTGAGCCCGCAGGTTCGAGACCCGCCTGGGCAACTTGGCGAAACCTCATCTCTACAATAAAGCAAAAAATTAGCCGGGCGTGGTAGCGCACACCTGTAGTTGCAGCTACTCGGAAGGCTGAGGCGGAAGGATCGCCGGAGCCCAGCGGGTCGAGGCTGCGGTGGCCGGGAGCGGCCACTGCACTCCAGTCTGGGTGATAGAGTGAGACTCCAACTCAAACAAAAAAAAAAAAAGAAAAGTATATGTCCTCAAGAAACTTTTACTTTCTCTAGTTCTCTATCTAGCTACAAATAAGTTAAAAGGAAGTGCAAGGGGAGACACCCCCAAAATGGAATTTATCTACAAAAACGTGTGTATTTATTCTTACATGTTTAAATTTCAGTCACCTTTAAAGCACTCTCTGTTTGATGCAATACACCTATCCAGATGTTTTTTCCACTGCTCAAAACAGTCTTTGAACTCGTCCACTTGGCTGTTTTTTAGTGCCTCTGCCATGTTTTTGTCTCACCTCTTCCGCATTGGCAAAACAGTTTCCCTTTGAGGACGTTTTTCATCCAGGGAAACA
>CAUYQG010079653.1:0-30546 GCA_963574415.1 Tarsius wallacei
GGCTCGGTGGCTCAGCCTGTAATCCCGCGCCTTTGGGAGGCTGAGGTGAGTGGATTGCCCGCGGGTTCGAGACCCACCTGGGCAAGCAAGACCTCATCTCTACAATAAATCAAAAAATTAGCCGGGTGTGGTAGCACGCGCTTGTAGTTCCAGCTACTTGGAAGGCTGAGGCGGAAGGATCGCCAGAGCCCAGCAGGTCGAGGCTGTGGTGGCCGGGAGCGGCCACTGCACTCCAGTCTGGGCGACAGAGTGAGACTCCAACTCAAAAAAAAAAAAAAAAAAAAATGTCATAAAGCCAAGCACAAAGTCAAGGGGTTAAAAAGAATATTCCTTTTGGGGTGATTAGGTGTGAGGAGGGGAAGAGAGTGAATATTTCTGAACAATAATTTAACATCACAATATTCTTTCCTACTATGGTCTTCAAGTTTCCCTTATTTATATGTGCTTTATAAGAGGTCTGTATATATCTGAGCTTTTGTCTGTTCAATATTTCCCCAATGTTTAAAGTAATATGTTTATATTTTATATAATCATATTTATTTATATTTAATACTCTAATTTTTCCTATTGTATTTATACTTATAAGTTTCTTCTTTTCCCAGAAATCAGAGAAGTAATCATTAGTATGACCTCTGAGATACTTATTGATCCTTCTTTCCTTCTATGCTCCCTAATTGCTGAGCTACTCCTTGGTCCTTCTTTCCGTCTATGCTCTATGACTGTACTTTGTTCTGAATCCTCATTTGCTTGTCTTTCCCTAAAATGATAATGTTCTGCCAGGTTTTGCACATCACCTTCCTCGCTTCTTACTTGGCCACTGTAGTTCATTGGGGGAAATAAGTGCTCAATACTTCTTTCTCAGCATCTTTTTAAAGGATTACAGATTCAGTAATCATCATTAATATGGTTATCCAAATTGTCTCATTTCTCTCCACCTGCCACTTTTCATACATGTGATAGTATTGCACATCAATACTCCCTTAAAGTTAGGTGATACCACAGTGATACCATATGACTTACTTGGATTAAAGAAAGTTATAAGTAGAAATGACTGTCATAGATGGGGACTTAAAGAGCTACTATGTGTATTGCCACTTTCCCTTCCCTTTTTGTTCTGCCCCAGAAATCATGAATGCAAGTACATGAGGCCTCCATGAGACCTGGGCCCCTAAGAAAGAATGCTATGGGTATAAGCAGGAGGAAAAAATAAACCCACTGACAATTTCTTAAAATTCATGACATAATCTAAGCACCCTAACTGATACTGATTTAAAACCTTCTTCTCCAACCCCACTGAAACTCTGGCACCATTGGAATATTGGTGGATCTAAGTACAGAATTTTTATAACTCACCAGCTGTTTCTGATGTCACTTTTACATCTACTTACAAACGTCCTTCCTAAGTGACTCCAAGCTCACTCCCCATAGTAATTCCCACTATATGTTTAAGTCCAATATCTACAAAAATCATCTTTTCCAATGTTAACATTTATCTCCCGCCTCCTTCACTTATATTACATTCAGCCTGTAACACTTTCTAAGACCCATTGCCCTACTTACGTTGTGGATGGCAGGCATTCCTGCTGTATCAAGGATTCAATACTACAGATTTTTTCCTTCTCTCTCTGTTTGACTATACTAGCTAGTAAGAGCCCCCTCTCTCTGGAATCTTACTTTTTTTAATTCTATGTTTTCTTAATATTAAAAAAATTATCAGCTGACTTTTTTTTACTAGCTATCATCTTTTAAAGTCAAATGTCTAAAATGAGTCATTAATGAATTATTCATCTTCCTTATTTTCACCTCGATCACTTCAGTCCAGCTTCTGCCTCCATCATTCCATTGAAAAGACCCCCACAAAGTGTAAATCCTATGGGAATTTTTTTTATCATCTTCATTGCAAATTCAGGGTCATCAAACATTGCTGATCTCTCCATTCTTGAAAAGAACTTAAAAAAAAAATTTAGCCTTGGTGACACCAAACTCTCTGGGCTTTCCTACTAGCATTCTGGGGTGTTTCCCTGTCTCTACTTTTCAAGCTCTCATTTTGATCTTCACACTTCTGTTTAAAGACCTTTATCCTAGATACAAGAACTGACAATTAAGTTTGTGAACTCATCCTAGAAAAAGTACTATATACCTCATTGCTGAATATCACTATGATCACCTTTGAAGTACTCCCCTTGGGAAGCTATGCGCTGATGCCAGAACTTAGTCCACCCATCAAAGCCATTTTGAAACTCTTTTTCTGGAATGGCTATCAGAGCTGTCATCATGAGAATGTCAGAATTTGAATTAGAGCAACTAACAAACATTACATTTCTTTTAATTTGGCAAGAGCAGAAATGAAATCAGGGACAGTGGAAATGAAATCAGTTAGTCCAAGTTTATGGGGATTATGCCAGGAAGAAAACAGCAGTATACAAATGGATTAAACATATTTCTCAGGGGAAAGAAAGTGTCACTGATGAAGACAGGTCAGGAGAGCTAGTAACAAGCAGAACTGATAAAAAAAAAAAAAAAAGTTGCAAAACTTCATCAAATTGTATATCAAAATCATCAGCTGACTTTGAGAAGAATATCAGAGCAAATAAACATCAATAAAGAAACAGGAAAATCTTAACTGAAAATCTTGGCATGAGAAAAGTGTGTACAAGAATGGTTCTGAAGGAGCTCTTGCATCACCACAGTGTACCAGCTCACACAGCACTGTCTGTGAGGGAGTTTTCAGTCAATTAAAAAAATAAAAAAACAAATAACTATATTGGAACAATCTCCCTACTCTTCTGACCCAGCCCAAAATTACTTTTATCTTTATCTGAAGAAAAAGGAAGTATTGAAAGGAAGACATTTGATGACATTCAGGACATCAAGGATAATACGATGATAGCTCTGGTGGTCATTTCAGAAAGAGTTCCAAAATTGCTTTGATGGTGGACTGGGCATGGGTGTCTGTGCATAGCTTCCCAAGGGGAGTACTTTGAAGTTTACCATCGTGATCTTTATCAATGAGGTATGATAAAACATTTTCTAGAATGAGTTTGTAAACATAATTGTCAGACCATATATATGTGGTCACATTAGGTTTAGCAATAAGTAACAAGAAAATTCAAGTCTAGCTTATATGGTTTACTTATCCTTATTGCCAAAGTCCTGAGTTAGTCAATGCAGACATGGTATGTTGATTCGGATCCCCCAAATCCCCAAAGACTCAATACATCCACTTCAGAGCCCTCTACTTTCTAGAGTGTGATCCTCATCTTCATGCATCAAGGTAGTATCTAGACTCTGTGCTGGAAGATGGATGGAGAAAGAAAAACAGCAAAAGGGAAAGGCTGCACCAGCTGTTTCATAAAGTAGGCATACAGATCCTTCTTACATCTCATGGGTCAAAGCTAGTATTAAGGGCATTGGACAGTGGTATACCCCAATAATCTTTTCAATATAGAAGAAATGGAAAGGGATATTGAGGGGCAACTAGTAATCTCTGTCACATGCTCCTTTTTTCATTATATTATTTGCCAATGACCTCAATGTGTCTACCCACTCCTGTGACAAACATTGTGAATTCAGATAAATTATGAAATGGTTTTCGGTGTCTTCATCTGTAAAATGGGGGTAAATAATAGGTTCTATTTTAATTATCTCTGTCACATTTCTGGCGGTGAGAAATATGACTTTTGTTATCCTCAATGTATTCACTCATTTGCTAGGGCTCACAGAAAATAGTCTCAGAAATGCTAATGTATACCACTGCTGAAAGTCGATCTACAAACTAGAGGTCAATATTTCCTTGCAGATCTTTATAAATGCGTAGTAAAGTGCACAAATATTAAGTGTACAATTTGATGAGCTTTGACAAATGCATGCACTTATGAAATAGCCACCCCTATTAAGATACAGAACATTTCTATCATCCCAAAAAGTTTCCTCACATCTTTTGAAGTCAACTCTCCTCCTGTACGGAATCAATCACTTTCTGCATATTATATATCATAAATTAGTTTTGGCTATCTTAAAATTTAATATAAATAAAATAACTCAACATGTAGTACACTGTGTACATGGTTTCTTTCACTCAGAATATTATCTGTAGAATTCTTTCATGTAGTTGTGTGCATCAGTAGTTTTTGCTTTCTTTAATTCCTGAACAGCATTCCATCATTATTAACATGACACAGATTTTTTTTTTTTCTGCTGCCCTATTAAACATTTAGTTTATTGCCAATTTTGAGCAATTGGATTTTTGGATATTATTATTAAAGATATTAGTAATGTACAAGTCTTTTGTGTACTTTTGTCTTCATTTCTCTCTACTAAATACATAGTCAAAAAATTACTAGTTCATAGAGTCATTAAAAACTGAAACTTATAAGAAGCTGCTAAATTCTTTTCTAAGTAGTGGTAACATTTTTATAGTTTCACGAATGAAAGTTATATTGTTTGACATCCAAACCAACCTTTGGTGCTACTTATTTTTAATTTTAGTTATTTAACAGGTCTAAAGTGAGATGGCTCAAATTGTAGTTTTAATATGTATTTACTTTGATGGACTATAATACTGACCAAATTTTTAAGTACTTATTGATCATTTACACATTTCCCTTTGTAAAGTGCCTGTTCAAGATTTTGCTTATGCTTTTATTGGTTTGTTTGGTTTGAATTTTGAGTTTATCATGTACTTCATATATTCAGAATTCAAGTGCTTTATCAACTATGTAACTTGCAAATATATACTCATGTCTTTAGCATGGATAATCATTTTCTTAATGGTATCTTTTAATGAGCTGAAGTGTTAATTTTGAAGTATAATTTAGTTCATCATACATGATAGCTATTTATTTCTGTGCCCTAAAAATATTTGATATCCCCAAAGAGAAAACATATGCTCTTATGCTTTATTCTAGAAGAATTATAGTTTGAGATCTTACATTTATGTCTGTGATTTACCTTGTGTTAATTTTTTATGCATAGGTATTCAGCTGTTAATGTTCTATTTATTGAATATACTTTTTATTTCTACTTTTATCAAAATTACTTTGCCACTTTTATCAAAATCAGTGGCTGTATTCATCTGAATCTATTTCTGAATTCTCTAGGCTTTTTTCTGATCCTATTTTTCTTTCCTTATGCCAAAACCACACTATCGTGAAAACTGTAGCTAGAGCAATTCTTGAAGTCATTGTAAATCTTCCATCTTCATTATTCTTTTTCAAGATTTTTTTTTACCTTTCCAGTTATTTTGGTTTTCAATGAAAAGTTTAGAATTATATTAGCAATGTCTAAAAAGTAAGAAAAGTTGGTTGAAAATTATATTGCATTGAATCCAGGTAATTGAGAGTATTTTTGTACATGGGGAGGGATGCTCTAGGAATTGTCATATGCATCCATGACTTCTCACAGTCCAGTTAAAGTTAATATATTATCAGTTCATATTAGGTGTAAAAACTTTGTAAATATATGTGATCATTTAGCAGCCCACCATTCTTTGTGCTATTATAGTCATATATATTGTGTTCACATATATTATAAATGTCATAATACAGTGTTATACTTTTGGTTTATATGACCACATGTTTTTTAGAAAAATTAGGACAAGAAAATATATATATATACACATATGTATTTTTTGCAATAATTAATATATTTAGCATTTCCAGTCCTTTTCATTTCTTCCTGTAAAATCCAAATTTCCATCTAAAGCCATTTTCTTTAGGCTGAACAACATTCTCCAGGATTTCTTATAGTGCAGTGTGCTGGCAAAAAATTGTTTAGTTTATTCTTCGTAAATGTCTGCATTTTATATTCTGTTTTAGAGGATATTTTTGCTGGATATGGAAATCTGGGTTGACAGGTTTTTTATTTTCTTTAACCCCTTTACAATTGTAATTTTGTTTCCAGAATAGTCTAATAATCAGATTCAACTGTTCTTTCTGATAAGAAACCATCCACTCTTCACTTCTATTACTACTCTTCTGTATGTAATATTGTTGCCTCCAGCTGTTGTTTTGAGAAGTTTTTCTTTCTTTTTGGCTATCAGCAGTTTGCTTATTATGTGCCTCAATGTAGTTGTCTTTGAATTTTTTCTATTTATTGTATACTTATTTCCTTAGATCTATAGGTTTATCAGGTCACCAAATTTGACAAATTTGAAAACATAATTTTTGGAATTTTTAAAATTGTAGTAAGAATAAATCTTTATAATAAAATAAAGTTTAAAAAGAATGCAACATGAAATCTATTCTCTTAACAGATTTTCAATTGTACAATATGGTAATGTTTTCCATAGGCACAATATTTTACATCAGATCTCTAGAACATACTCATTTTGCATAACTGAAATGTTACACACATTGATTAGCATCTCCCTATATTCCCTCCCCAAACCCCTGGCAGTTGCAATTCTAGTCTTTCTATGAGTTTGACTACTATACATACCTCATATAAGTGGAATCATGCAGTATTTTTCCTTCTGTGACTGGCTTATTTCACTTAGCATAATTTCATCAAGGTTCATCTATGTTGTCACATATTGCAAGATTTCCTTATTTTTATAGTAGAATAGTATTCCATTGCATTTATCTACCAAATCTTCTTTATCCATTCATTTATTGATGAAAATTATGGTTGTTTCCATATCTTGGCTATTGTGAACAGTGCTGCAAAACACATGGACATATAGATATCTCTTTAAGACCCTGATTTCAGTTCTTTTGGACAAATATCCAGAAGTGGGGCTGCTGGATCATATGATAGTTCTATTTTTAATTTTTTGATAAATCTTTATATTACTGTTTTCCTTAGTGGCTTCACCATTTTGCGTTTCCACCAACAGTGTACTAGGGTCCAATTTATCTACATCTTTGTCAATATGTGTCTTTTGTTTTTTGATAATGGCCATTCTAGCAGGTGTGAGGTAGTATCGCATTGTAGCCTTGGTTTGCATTTTTCTGATGATTAGTGACACTGAACATCTTTTCATATATCTATTGGTTACTTGTGTGTCTTCTTTGGAGAAATGCCTTTTCCAGTCTTTAGCCCATTTCTTAATTGTGTTAACAGCAAGTCCACAGCTAGCATCCTAATTAGTGGAGAACAACTGAAAGATTTTCCATTAAGATCAGGAACAAAGCAAGGATGGCTACTCTCATTTCTATTCAGCATAGTACTAAAACTCCTACATAATGCAAATAGCCAAGAAAAAGAAATAAAAGGCATCAAAATTAGAAAAGAAAAACTAAAGTTTTCCCCATTTGCAATTACATGAATTTATATAGAGAACAATTGAAACCTTCCCCCCAAAACTGCTAGACCTAATATACAAATTTCGTAAACTGTGAAATACAAAATAAGCATACAAAAATGAGTTACATTTCTATACATTTATAAAAAACTATCTAAAATGAAATTAAGAAAAAAATCTTATTTATAATTTCATCAAAAATGAAATACTTAGACACAGCTTGAACTAGAAACAATATTTTTCTCAATATTTATTTTTCTCATTTTTCTATATCCTCTCCTTCCTTACTTTCCAGACATCCCAGCTTTTTTTTTTAATCTTTGTCTTATAACTCTAGTTAGATTGTGGTTTTCTGCCTCAATTTTAGCTGCTCCAAGACCATGCAGAATAAGGGAGGATCCTCAAGTAGAAATTTCATCCAGTGGAATTTCCTTCTTTCAAGGGTCTATTCCTCTCCAGTTTCTGCTTTCTTTTGGTTACTCTAAAATGCCTTCAGCTTGTTTTATGGGTTTTCTTTTTTCTCCAGTATTTAGAGTAGTTATCTATGGGAGAGATCATCTGGCACAAGCTCTTTCACCATTATAAGAAGAGGATCTCTCCACCTTAACCCATACCAATTTCTCCACTTTGCACTCAACCAAAAGAGCCAGCTTTTATTGTCTCAGGTAGATGCTATAGACTTATTCTTGCCTCAGACTCCTTGCAATTATTCCATCTTCTTGGAATTCTTGCCCTGCATAACAACACACACACATTCACACACACATGCACACTCTCCTGGTTAATTCCCATGTATTTCTTCAGAACTCAGGTCAATGATTTTATATTGCAATGAAGCCTTTCCTCACCTCTTGAGCTAGACTAGTTCTTCCTGTTTTCTGCTCTTAATGTTTCTGGTAATTTGATCATACCCCTTAGCACAGTTTGTGATTTAAGCTTTTAATCTGTGATTGATTACTTGATTAATGTTGGTCTTAACTAATAGAATTTCAATGCCAATGATATGTACTCACAAATGTGTATACAGATAAATCTTGCTCTTTTAACTTACAGTTACGTGAGTATTACTGAACAAGAACCTGATACATAGAGTGTGCTCTCAAAATATTAAATAACTAATTAATTTATTCATTAATTAAAGACTCCTCACCTGTACTGCATCTTGACTTTCTAATTAAATACCTCATAGGTATCTTAAACATCATATGCCTCAAGCAGAATACATTTTCTTTCTGTCAATCCCCACTTGTCCTCTTTTATTTCCGATAAAAATTAATTATAACTCTATATATCCAGGTGCTCAAAGTGGAAACTTCAAACCACTTTTAGAATTTTTTCCTCTTTGAAGAATGCTTCTCATACATTTATTTCCTTGGGACATCTCATTATTCAAAAATTCTATCACCTTTCCATTCTCTGTCGCAGTTAGATAAGGATCTTATTTTTTGTGTATTGTTTCTACAGGTTTCCACCCAGTTTCACTAGTTTTAATCTTTTCCCTAGACACTTTGCCTTTACTCTTCCAACCGAGATATTCCTAAAATATAAAACTTTCCACGCCATAAATAAAATCTTTCCAGGGCTTTTCTTTTTAATTGGAGAAAGTTCACGAATCTACTTTTTTTTTTTAATTTGGCTGCAAATTTATGGCGTTAGCTTACAAAATTAGACATTAAAACTCAAGGAAAAACTCAGCTAGTTTATCTTATATAATGGATCAAAGCTTTCCCACACCTCTAGCCAACTGTGCAATCAGAGCTCTGTACTTTGTGTTCTGAACCTAGATCTCTGCCCATCCACTCAGACCCTCCCTATTACTGGGCACAAGCAATGTGAGGGATCCTCTACACTCTGTACAGAATATGAGGAGCCTAGATATCTCCCTCAAGGTAACTGTTTTGCTACCTTGCATTGTGATAAGGTTCTCTGACATGATGGGAGAAATAGTACCAAGTCAAACACCAGGCTTCTCCTAGGGACAGAAAGCTGAAGGTTATCCTTCAAAGTAGGCCACAAACTTAATGTTCTCAGGAAACTGCCCATGTCACCCTGGATGTTTTGCAGCTCTCCAACCCTGTAGATCAGTTCTGGACTGAGGGTGGATCAAATGTGGTATATAATCCATCTCCTTGCCTTCCAATTTTCCTTCTCCTTCTTCCGCTCCCATGAAAGAGAGAAGAAGCCAGTTTTTCATTTCCTTATTTTTCTCCCAAGCTGATGTTCATTTTACCCACTTACCTGTCAGACAGAGTGAAGATGTATAAAATGTCTCAGCTATAATTGAAGATTTAACAATATTACCCCTATCACACCAAATTTATAGAGTTTTCAATTTTATTTCTAGTCATGTCCTCTTCTTACCACCTCTAGGCAGAATTAATTGCTATTACATCTTCCACAGTACCTTATTAATGTTTTTATTTTAATATTTAGCACATTGGCATTATAATTAGCTGCATGTTTGCCTTTCTCACTAGACTATGACTCCTCAAGGACAGGTACTGAATCTTACTTACTTTTTATTTCCTTAAAACCTGGGCCTGACACAGAGTAGGTGCCCAGTCAGAGTCTCTGTTCAACACATGAGCAAACCTGCTTAGAGCTCAAGTTGCATATGAGGAATGATGATTGGAGAGGGTTATAAAGGAAAGTTGTAGAAGCTTATGGAGTGCCTCACTTTTGGACCTAAATCCTGTGACAGGCATCAGTTTAACTTCGGAGTGTGAATGTTTTTGAAGATCCTTAGTGAGAGATAAATGTATTTATCACATAAAGATTCAAACACTTTGACAGTGTAATAGCACGTGTTTCGATAATCATTCCAAAATAACCAATACATTTTTCTACCAAATATTGTGCCTTTAACAGTTTACTTATTCACACATCAGGAAGCATCCATCTCTGAATATAAGGAAGCAAGTGCGGAATCCTTTGCCTCTTGTTCCATAAGTTTTCCACACTCATATTGAGTCCATTGCCTCAAGAAAATATTTTGGACATTTTTCCTCATTAAATTAGATTTTGAACATATTCTATTAGAATTGATGTTGGGATTCTATAAAATAATTTCATAGGTCAATGGGTATACAAATTTACCATGATAAAAACCAGGTAGGGCCATTGCCTTGCTAAGCTATGCTGTGGCCGTGTGCTCTTTGAGCTATGGCCAGCCGTGTTTCCTGGGTTTGGCCTCCTCCCCTATCTTGGGGAAGTGAATCTCCTCTCTCTCTCTCTCTCTCTCTCTCTCTCTCTCTCTCTATCTATCTATCTCTATCTCTCTCTCTCCAACTTACTTTCTAAATACATTATATTTTCTAATCTAAAAAAAAAAAAAAACAGGTAGGACATAGCTCAACACTATTACCATGTAGGGATAACATCACAAGAGTATTTATCATCCGATCATGGCATGCCTTTGATATCAGAGATAATTCCATGAAAATGTGCAAAGAATATTTCAGTCCATGTTAGTTTTACTAACATCAGAGCTTATGTGAAAAATGATTGTACAGAGGAGTAATATTTAGATGTGAATTTTTAATAATTTAAATTTTTTGTTAATGTATTATCGTGTTATATAAAAACAGGCATACCAAAGAGATCAAAGCAGAAAGTAAAACAAAACATTATTCACCAAGCAGAAATAGTCACTGTTCACATAATTCTTTACATTCTTGACTTCATGCATAGATACAGACTAAATATTAGAAAGTTGAAAATGTAGAAAAGCTAGTTTATGTCACACATGCCATTCCAAAGAAAAACATTAAATATAGTTGTTTTGAATTTTAAATATGAAAAATACATAAAAGTATAATTTATTTAACTCCTAAACTACAGATAGTTTCATCATCGTACAATGTAATAAATTCATAAAACTCTTTATACAGAAAAAACATGATTATGAAAATGATTCAACGTTTGCAGTCTTTATATTTTTGCTTTTAACTACAGTGTCCATTGTCACCATGTACTGTATTTAAAAATTTGAACATTTACACATTTAAATCTCCTTCCATCTACCATTTCTCATGATTTTTGAAAGTAATTATTGTCAACAGTTACATTTCATCACCAGTTCCTTCGATACTGTTTTTCTATTTCTGGGTACTTTATTTTGATTTGTCATTTGTAGACATGTACTGCCTTGCCAATTAATTAACTTATTTTTTGTTTGTTTCAAGAAAAGTTTGTCCATGTTTAAGAATGTGGTCTTCAATATTATACCATAGATTTGAGTTGTTTGCCCTCCAGTTGATCTGTTTTTTTCCTTAGGGAAGTACAATTGTCTTTATTAAATATAATTTGATTAATATCTATCTTTCCCTGTAAATCAATTTTATATCTTTCTCATTTTCCATGTATGGTTTTACATGCTTTCCTCAAGCCTGTCCACCATGTTTTCCAACAGTAATTTTCATCATGTTTATTTTCCTGTTGTGATTGTAATTGATTTTCATTAGTCTTTTATTTAGTCGTGTAGTTAATTTTCTCTTTCATTTCTTTAAATTTCCTCTTCTTCTAGTACATTTTATTTTTTCTCTTTTAACCTTTGAATCTATTTTTAATATTGCCATGTTCACTATAATTTTGTTGAAAATATGATAAATCATTTAACTGAAATCCTTCCTGTTTTCTTTAAATACTTTTATGACATACTTTCAACATATCATTAATGTACTTTGCCTTCTTTTGCTTTGATAGCTTATTTACTGTATTAATGTGTTACTCGATAACTGGTTCCTTTTTATTATTATTAATTTTAAATAAACTAAACTACTCCATGAAGATATGAAATTTTGCCATTTTTGTTACAGATTTTGTCACAACAATTTTCTCTCCCGTTCTTTTCTCTTAAAACATCTCTCCCTCAGTCTTTACATGAAAGATCAATGTGACAAAGTCCCTTTTTCCCAGGTTCTCAGTGTTGGAACCTGGTGTTCACTGTTGCAATCTGGTGTTCACTGCTTCTCATCCTCCCACCCAGTCTTTTGATCTCACCTCTCACAATTTTGCTGGATTAGTAAACTAGACTGTGGAAAATTAGAAAAAGCATCAGTGTAGTTTCTCTTCACCTTCGTTTTTCCAACAGTCTCTGGTATCAAAATGAATTACTACAGTAACATTCCTTATTTATTCCACTACTGACCTTACCCTTAATAGTGTGTTCTTAATAATTAATTCATTTATTAATTTAAAAATATCCTGTTGCTTACATGTCAGGCAATCTTCTGGGTTTGGAGAGATAGTAATGCTTCTGACTTCTTCAGGTTTAAATTCTAATAGAAGACAGGAACAAGAAAACACATTAATAAATAAATAAGAATTTTTCTCTATTTGATGGTCAAAGATAAATTACTTTTGTGTGGTCATGCTTAATGTTTATTTTCAAATGGTATTCCAGAAGGCATGGATCTTACTGAGAAGAAGATCTCAAATCCCCAAGAAATGACAAGTGCCAAGAAGAAAACAAAATAGGATTTCAAGCTAGAAAAAGATGGAAGTGGAATGGTCTGCTACTGTAGTAAAGATGGCAAATGAGGCCTATCTAAGTGGAAAATTAAAGAAAGCCTGCCAACCCTAAAACAACCTGGGAAAGGAGACTTCTAGACAGGATGAACAAGCCATGCAAAGGCCTAAATGCATGAGAGTCAAAATGTTTTAGATATACTCTTAAATCCTGGGCCACATAGTTTTAGAGGCAGCTGCTTTGGGTTTGAAGTTTAAGAAGGTTTGTGTCAGTGCTCAGATTTATGTTTGCTTTGGCCCCAAATTTTCACAATTTGAAGATGAGCTTAATGGACTGTCGTCCAGAGAAGTGTTTACTTTCTTTGTTTGCTTTCTTTGTTTAATATATATAATCCTCCCTTCTCGACAAAGTATTTTGCTTTCTGTTTCCTGTTTTTACTTGTTTGTTTGGTTTTTGTTGTTGTTGTTTTACTGCCTTTGGTGATTTTTTTTAAGGATGGGCAATGATTAAAATTGTCTTTATTATAACATCTTTATATTCAAGTTCTAATCAATTGTAAATTATAATTATCTAACTAAAGGTATGACTATGCAGAGTCATTTTGATGATGAGTCATTGATGTCATTTTGTTGAAAGTGGGAACTAGAAATACTACTGTCCCCAAAAGCATCATCAAATATGAATCCTTCAAAAATCCTATGAAATAGCGGAACACATGCCAGTATCCTTTCTGAGAAATATTGGACCAAATGCATGTCATACAGATGATATACTTAACTTCTCATTTATTTTATGCTTGTCAAATACTCATTTTCTAAGAAATGCAGAAAAAATTCAATATGTTGCCACTACATTATACAAAAAATTATTCTTCAACTCATCAAGAAAATACATAATGTTTAAGTGCTGCAAATTGAGTTGATAAAAACAAAATTTATGGTATCAATAAATTCTACATATATAGAATTGTCTAGGATTTCAACAAAAACAATATTACATTTGTTTTTAGGTAGTTTCTCTATTTTCCCCTGAAGAGAAAACAGAATAAAATACATCACTTGTTTGAAGCAACCATGGATCTTGAAATATTTTAGAATCCCAAGTTGCACATTACTTTGCATTCTTTTTATCTATGAGTATAAATTTAGAAATCTTAGCACACACTGAGGTATCATGGTGTAATATCAAATCTTATCAAGGCCTCTTTTAATTGCACCAGTTTAAATCTCTAAGGCATCAACTTTATCAAGGATGTTTTGACTTTTCCCATTGTGCTGTTACTGCTGTGCTGTGGAGGACTAGTTCTGGAAACAAGTTTTCCACAGTAGATAAGCTGCCAACATTTGTTTTCCTTTCAAACAAACAGAGTAACAAGAACAAAGGAGCATCAGTAAGTACTGCAAGGCCAAGCCACTGAATTCAGTCAGAAGGCAAAAAATGACTGTATTTCTATCAAAAACAAAAGTCAGTTAAAATTAATCTCGGTTTGATCTTAGTCCTTTCTCACACTCAGGTATGTATATAGATTGCAATGTGTGTGTGTGTGTGTGTGTGTGTGTGTATGTGTGTGTGTGTGTGTGTTTGGGTGTCTGTATGTGTGTGTATAGAGAATAAAAGTGAAGTCAACTCCAATACATATTTACTTCCTTCCTCTCCAAAGGTAACAATCATCATGAATTTAATGTATACAAGTATATAATGTATACATTTGTATGTATACCTGTATATATATACAATTTATACATGTAAAATAAATAGAGTCCATTGCCCAGCCATTGCCACTATTGCCTTGCTAAGCTCTAATCTAAAAATAAAATAAAATATAATAAATAGAATATTCAACATATATGTATAGTTTGGTATTATTTTAAAAGTTTACATGAGGCTAGCATACATTAAGCATATTTTGCTACTATTTGTTTTTCATTCAACATTAGGTTTTGAGATTGGTATTCATCTATTTAATTCATTTTAATGTCTGTATTATATTAATTATGTAAACATACAATGCTTTTGTGTTCATTATTTCCATTTTTAAATATTACAGAAATTTAACTTAAAATTATTCATCATAGTTATTCTCTAATCTATCCACCTTGAAAGCCATTACAGGAACTAAGGATATTGTACTTTCCATACAATCTCTCCTACATCATTTCTCATGCTATTGCAGTTTGATTTTCTGATTCTTCTTTAAATTTCCCTAACTTCACTTTTTTTCAACTGCCGGTATGTATTTTTACTTTAACAGTACATTTACCAATTTATTTGTCAGCATTGCTTTTGCATCCCACTCATCTTTCTGAGTTCAGTTTTCTTTCGATTGAATGCATCTTTAAATAATTTTTTGTCTTGGAAAATAAGTGAATTGTAAACACTTAGTCTTTGTTTATGTATAAAAGTCTTTGCTCCCTTCTCACACTTTATAATCATTTGTTTGAATATAAAAATGAATTGACAGGGTTTTATTTTTTCCAGACTTTTGAAAGTATCATTTCATTGTCTTCTAATAGCAAAAGACACAGACAAGAGTCTGTCAAAGTCTGATTGCTGCTCCTTCTTATATATTCCCCCTCACAGTATAAAGCTTTAAAAGTTGAATTGTTCTTTTGTGGGCTATAATTTCACTATGATATTTCTAGGAAAAATTTGTTTTGCTTAGCTTGTTCAGGAATTAACTTTCTAAAAAAATTCTAGTAATTCTTTTCCCTATAATATTTTCATATAGAATCCTCCTCCCATTTTCCTTACCTTTTCCTCTTGGAATTCCTATTACAATTATACCTGATCTTCTCTTTTGATTGTTCACACTTCAAACTTCTGTTTTGTGTTTTCTATCTTTAATTCTTTGTACCACGTTCTCCAATATCTTCTTGGATCTGCATTTTAACTCAGTAGTCCTTTCTTCAGTTGAATAGTCTTATTCTCCACTGAAGTTTTTGTTCCAAAGACTTCATTTTTTCTATTTTCTTCATGGTTCTTTTGCATCTTCTTTGTCCCCCAAAATAGTTTATCCTTCTCATTTCTATTTGGCTTTTTTGTCTTTATTTGCATTAAAGTGTCCTGAGTGTGTTTTGCAGTCTCTAGCCTGTGGTCTGTACATTCTTCAACGTGTTGCATCTGGTGACTCCTCTAAGTTCTTTCTCAAGAGGTTTGTTATCTTACTGTGAACTTATCTCCAGCAGGGTTTACTTCTTTGGGACTTCTACCTGCCCAGGGTTGAGGGAGTATCCCTGCAATGTGGTTTTATGATTGGTTTTGCTTGGGGACCCAAGAGGCTCAAGAATTCCAGGATGGGTAATCTCATATCCTACAATCACCATGAATCCAGACCCAATCTTACACAGGCCTCATGGTGTGTCTTACCTTTTCACAGGTAGCTCTTCTTTCCACTCCTGACTTCTGCAATGTCAGGTTTCCTTGCTGCTTCCCTGGCCTGAATGGAAGTCAAGATTTTCTTATCTTTATTTCACATATGACCTGATCACTCATGACTCTAAGTTTTATAAAAGATATTTGGCTCCAAGTACCCCATCTACAGTGCCTAAAGCTGATACTTTTCTTCCTAATTCAATAAAACAGCTACTACCAAAAATACACACACATCAGAAAGGTGGTTCACTGATTACATGAAAGGAATCCACAAGCATATCAATTTTGAACTCCACTGACTTTTCTCTCTTCAATTCTGGCTCTGAGAATATTTTTCTTTTCATTTCAAGTCCAATTTTGTATTTATAATTGTATGTGTTTATATTTTATCTAAAATGTTTTGATGAGGAAAGCAGATGCAATCAGTTTAGTCTAATATATTAACTGGAAGAATCCTCTGTTTCTCTTTAGATTAATGAGTACATATAACTAGTGATTTCTATAGTTGACTGCTTTGAGTAGAAAAAATATTTTTTTAGGTGAATTCTAATCCTTTTGCAATTTTAGCATTTAGGTCTCTGAGTGCTAAGGACCAATCTTTTTGACTCTGAGAAGAATCACAACTGCTTAAAGAAATCTAGAAGTCTTATATTATTCTCAACATCAAAAGACGTATTTAATAAATAAATGAATACATGGGTGAACATTTCATTTGCTTCACAAACATCAGAGACAGAAATTGATTTCTTAGAAACTCACTTCATCATTTTAAGAAAGACAAAGTTTGAGCTCTCTTTTTATTGCCAGCCCTTGATTTTTATTCTTCCACAGACAAAAATCTTTTGCTATTTTTTTCTTGGCATTAATATTTGCCAATTTTTATAAATTTCCTATGAAACTCAGCCTGTATTCTCTAATGTTTAATGTTTATATTCTTTTTTCAAAAGACTGGTAGCCTTATACTTTTAGGATGTTTATACTAGTATAAATTTGTTCCTCTACTTCATATCATTTAGAGAGAGAAAGAAAAAAGAAAGAAAAAGTTAGGTCACAAAATCTCCTGATATTTACTAAGTTGACTCATCAATGCATGCAAGAATTGAATGCAATCAAAAGAATAAGACATTTCAAAACTTGTTTGTTTTCATTTTAAACCAGTAGTACATGAAGAACAAGTTGCTCAGAAACATATACTTAATTTCTAGGAATAGTTTTTTTTTTCTTTCATATAACTATGCACAACAATTTTATTTATTTACTTTTATTTAGTCAATAAAAGTAAAAATGATAACCCTAGCCATTTCCTTTTTTTATTGTTCAAATTGGAATCCACTTCTTTCTCTTACCAAAATGTTTTACAACTTACAACTAAGACCTTTTCAGGCATTTTTTAATGACAGATCTCAGAGCCAGATGATGTAAGGTTTAGAAAAGTACAGGCCACATAGGAACATTTACTGATGATAAGTTGATAAATGTCATAATTTTAACAATGACCAATTGGCAAATTCTAATAAAGTTTGCAAAGGATTCATGAAAGTTAATCATGCTTGAATATCTGCCATAGAGTCACCTTACTTTTAGCAACATATTTTCTAAAAATTATATGTCAATCGAACATTTGTAAGTAAAAGTGTAAGTTTTCACAGAGCTGAATTATAATTGAAAGCATACTTTATGTTCATTTCTGATTGACTTGCAATTGACAGTGACTCAACTGAAGCTCAGTGCTTTCTGCTTCTTTGTTAAATATTTCAATGCCCTAAGGAAGATTATAACTTAAGACTGCCTTTTAAATTGCTTTGCAAAGTGAATATTATCATTTATTGATTAGGAAAAAGAGGTACGCATACAACATGAAAACAGCTATTGCTAAAATACTATAAAAAATTCCTCTGGAAAATGTGAGGTGAAGATGATGGAAAGGACTTATGAAGGGCAAGTTTTTCATGATTATTCATTTAACCTCACAACACTCCCAAAGGTAGAAATTAGGATTAGGGTTATCAGAGGAGTTAATGGGAAAAAGCAGAATTTGAACCCATTTCTCTGATTCCCTAGTTCATTCACTTCCTACTCTACAACAGGCCTTAGCGTGACACATCTCTGGAAGCAAATTTTCAGAGTTTCCTGAAGAATTTGCTGAAAATACACAGGTGTGTTATCTCATGGAGATGTATAAAAATGGAATAGTCCAGATTACATATGGTTTAAGGCAACTGCCAAAGTCCCCAAATAGATAAAAATTAAGTGCTATGCACTTTCTATTTACTATAGTCTTTTTTTAAAAATTCAACTGATTTTGCTTTAAAATATGAGTCATTACCATCATCTTAATTAGTGAGGGTAGAAGTGATTCTTTGCTAGAGCTGAATCATGGAAACTCCGCTGCACTGGTTTTCTGCTCCGTGTAACTACTTCATGAGCTCTGCAATCTCCCAGGCTGCTTTTTCTTGCTAACGGACCACAGTAAACAAAATGTCAAGCGGATGGTCCTCAATCATTCTGCAGCTTGACCTTGCCCCAAACCTGAGTCCTAAAATTAGAAGGTATTCCCGAGAAAGGATCTCCCACACACGCTTCCAAGATTGCCCCATTTCTTCAGCATGGAAAGTCATAGCTGGTCCTGTGGTTTGCCCAAAGTTTTTATCAATTAAACTAAATAGCAACAAATTATTGACTTTTTTATGGTATCTAATGGTACCCCTGACAAATTTTTGGATCAAATCCAGACTTTCCCCTATTTTTATATTCCAAATGGGAATCTAGTGATGTTGTGTGTGGTTAGGGGTTAAGCAGTGGGGGATGAAGAATTAAATCACCAAATACCTGCAAGTGTCAAATAAGAATCGTGTGAAAGACATACACACAGTTGGTTTGTTTGTTTATTTGATTGGTTGATTTGTTTGCAGTGTGTGAAATGAAGAAAAGGTGGAATGAAATCACAGAGATTATTTAGGCAATATTAAAATCTTTGAGGCTGGGTGTGATGGCTCACACCTGTAATCCCAGCACTTTGGGAGGTGGAGGTGAGAAGACTGCCTGAGCCCAGAGGTTCAAAATCGGCCTGGGCAACTCAGCAAGACCTCATCTCCACAAAAAATTTTTAAAAAATTAGCTGGGTGTAGTGGCGCACACCTGTAGCTCCGCTTGGAAGGATGAGGTGGAAGAATCCCCTGAGCCCAGCAGGTCGAGGCTGCGGTGGCCATGAGCATGCCACTGCACTCCAGCCTGTACAACAGAGTGAAACTCTGACTAAATAAATAAATGAAGTATTTGATGAAGGTAGAAATGGAAAGAAAATAGGGAATAATTGATTAGAGAGGTATAACATAGGAATGACTACTTAGTTTGATTACTGAACATGTGGGATGAGGACGAAGGAATAGCAAAGATAATCTGGAGCTTCAAGCCTGGGAGCTACAAGAGTAAAAATATCAGTAAGAGAGAAAGAAAAATAAAGAGAAAATTTGATTGGGGTGCCGCGGGAGGACAGAACAGCTAATTGTATTGATTTTGACACTCATTAGAGAGATAGGACTTGAGTTCAGGAGGTCATTACATCTAGGGGTGCAGTGGTGATCACTAACTTGCTGGGTTGAGATCTCTGACCTACGCATAGTGAGGAATAATCAGAGGATTGAGAGATGAGTCTCAGTATTTGGAGAATAAAGTAAAACCCTTACGGGATTTTTACTGAAAAAAAGAAAAAAAAAATAGCCAGATGACATTGGGCACATGCAGGGTGATGTGGTGAGGTAACACAGGAACGCAAAACCAAACACTATATGTTCTCACTTCTAAGTGGGAGCTAAGCTAAGGGTATAATGAACATTAGAAATTCAGAAGGAAGAGGGTGGAAAGGGGGTGAGGGATGAAAAATCACCTATTGGGCACAATGCGCAATAATAGGGATGAAGGGTACACTTAAAAACCAGACTTTTTCATCACAATATAACGCATCCATGTAACAAAAAGTCATTTGTACCCTTAAAACTGTTGAACTTTAATAAAAATTAAAAAAAAGGAAGAGCCACAGGAGTACAAGAAGCAGTGAGGCAAATCCCCATGGAAGTCAGAAGTGGAGAGAATTTCACAAAAGAATATGTTCATGAGAGGAACTGAATATTGCAGTTTTTAAAATGTTTGCTGGGAGATTGTCTTTGAACTTAAAATTTAAAGATTTTGTTCAGAGTTACAAGTGTTATGGCACACCAGATAATCATACAAATAAGCAGTGGTAGAAAGTTTTCTCAAAATTCACCATTTAACATTGCTGTACATTTTGGTAAGACAGCTCTTGAGAAATACAAGAACTTTAGCTAATGAAAAATATGCAAATGCACCCCATTACATTTTAGTGTTAAGTGAATATACTGAGTAATGTCACATAAATGTACTCTGCACATTTTGACAGGGTTTACAATTTGTTCCTAATAGTAATATAGAAAAATTAATTCTTAATTGTGATACCTAAGGCTCTAAGGACAAAGATTGGTTGCTCCATCTAGTTTTTTACTGAAGTATAAATAATCTTAATTCTGTGTACTTTTGACTTTTGAAAATGAAATTCATTTATGTAAATAACCTATATAATTGTTAACAATATTCCCAGTAATATAGTCAGAATACATGGATATCGCCTTAGGTAGAATGGTCTGCTATCTCATGTCAATGCAGTGTTTCACTATGCTTTTCAACACAAACTATTCGATGCATTTAAAATAACCAATGGCATCTAACTGAAGATAAGGTTCAGGTATTCCTATCCCAGAAACTATTCCCTAAGACCCAAAACTCACTTAAACAAACTGTCTGTTTTTCTTCTTTCTCTTTCACCCATTTCATTCTTAGACCCCATCTCAAAGAATGTCAAAACATCTTGTCCGCATAATAAAGGAATTATAATTTTACATTATTATGGAAATTATGCAGCATTGAGCTTGTGAATACAGGAGGGCGTTCACATTTAAAACTGGTATATAGTTGAGCTTTTATACGAACTCTCCAATACAATGCAAAAGAACTAGGGGTGACTGAGAGAGTCAGCCAGCTTGATTCACCAGATCGTTCATTTAGCATGGGAGCAGTAAGAAGAGCAGGCCATAGTACTTATGAGGTAATCCTAATGAAGAGTTGTCAGTCTGATGGAAAACTTATAATTACATCATATTTGACTATGATTATATCTAAACCTGATTTCCATCAAAATACTTAAAACAGTAGTGCTATTTTTATATTGGAAAAGATGTCTGTCTAGTAAAATTTAGCTTAGCCAGATTTATAACAACTGCAACAGCAATTTTATAATTTTAGCATCCCGCTGTAAATAAACAATTGTCATTATTTTTTACCTCGATCAGGTTCACTTAGAAGTTCTTTGCCACATTTTATACTTCCGTGGGTAATTTTAAGTTTCCATTTATATGCAACACACAAAAGGTAGTCATAATGTCTGACTTGCCATAAAGAACAGAGCCAAATCATTTTCAAACTGAAAAAAATAAAGATGTCCCCAAAAGGCAACTAGAAATAATAAATACAGTTTGTAAAACATAATTTGATTTTATTCCATTTACATCAAATCTGTGTAAAGGAATATCTGAGGAAGTAATTTGTTATTTAAATTTTTTTTTCACCTGAGCCCAAGGGTTCGAGACCAATCTAGGAAACTTGGCGAGACCTCATCTCCACAATAAATTAAAAAATTAGCCGGGCTTGGTGGCACGTGTGTATAGTTCGAGCTACTTGGAAGACTTAAGTAGAAGGATCACCTGAGCCCAGCAGGTTGAGGCTGCAGTGGCCGTGAACATGCCACTGCACTCTAGCCTGAGCGACAGAGTGGGACTCCAACTCAAAAAATATATATATTTTTCTCAAATCTGTGAGTTACATCTTTAATTTTCTCTAAAATGTTTAGGAAGTTCAAGTCAATATCATAAAGATTATATATTATTTAATTATACAAAAACATCATTCATAAAATATTCTGCCTTTTAGAGAATACTTCAGGTATTTTACAAGGAACGATATAGTTAGAGTACCAAAAGTATACACAACTGCAGAAGCAATTAAAATTAGTAATAAAAATCAAACATAAAATCAGTGTACCATGCCAAAGGCCTTTTGAAATAAAAATGCTTTAAACCTACAGAACATAAAAGAAGGCTATTCAATGGTTGTCCTCAGTTGGGGGAAAAAAGGACATTCTATAGCCTTAGGCTGGCAGGCACAAATTCTTGCACCTGTACTTCTAAGTTTCACACTGAAAATTTTTTTTACCCGGAAAGCTCACCAGTTCTTTAACATTTCTCTTCTTTCCAAGATACTCTATCTAAAGAATAGTATCACCAAAGAGACCTTAACTATGAAGGTCAACTATAAGCATAAGGTACACTGGTTTTCTGTCATCATGATGGTCTTTAACTTTGTGCAACAAAAAAATAAATTAAAAATTAAATAATTATTCACTGTTTTCACTTCTAATATCCGTCAAGGTCCCTGAGAATGTAAATACCTGCGCATTTATGGATAAAATGAAAAATAGAAGGTAGTTTTGAACAAATCATCCCGCTTTCTAGGAGAAAACAAAGGCAGTTGAAGACCATTTTTAATATGTCTGACTTTCTAACAGAATAGAAAAAGAATTCATTTGTCAAGAATAAACTAAAAAAAAGAATCTAAATAAACTTGGTGTCAAATTTTAAAAATCTGCTTTATAGCAGAGTAGGCAGAGCTCCCACTTCATAATCTTTATGAAGATCAAACTGCCAACTTTTTTATATGAATGGCTAAATGTTACTCTAGAATTCTGATCTCAGCATGAACTCACTGGATGAGGTATCAAATTCTAATTTCTTTACAGTAAAGAACTCCAAGCCATCATGATTTAATATGGCCTGGCATATGCTAAAGATATGAAAAATGGAAGACAGACACTTTAGTCACCAAGAGTATACCTTCAAGTGAATTTCGAACAGATCTATCTGGCTAAAAATATTTTGGGGTTTTTTTGGTGTCAATGTGTTTTAAGAAAAAAGCTTCACACCTTTTCTACCTTAATCAAGGAGGCTTTATAAAATTCACAAGAAGGAGAGTGAAAAGAACATTCACAAATATGAAAAAGTTGTATTATCTCTTTCTTTTGCATTAGTAGAAAAGTTGAAAAAGGTAAAAAGTGAGAAGCTAAAAAAAGATAAAGGCAGCAAACCAGTCTACCTGAAAAAGAAATTTAAGTTCAGAAGACCACTCTTGCCTGCTAATTCCATCTGATATGGCTCTATGTCCACACCTGACATTGTGGCAATAGCCTAAACAGAAGCAGACTTCTTTTTTTTTCCTGATGAGCTCTGAAGAAGTTCAAAACTTGGAAAAGTCAATTCTACAGAATAGGAGTGGGAAAGGACCAGAAATTAAAAGGTTTAAGTTAGAAAATTTCGGAAGACTATATCATCCCTCAGTACGCAGAGCAAGATGTAGACTCCCTGGCAAGTGAATTTCATCTGGACAAATTTGAGAAAGCACTTCATAAAGAAAATAATGGAAGACCCAGGAATAATCCAAGTTTCTCTTATGAATGTTAAATCCAAATATAAAGACTCCTTAATTCACCTTTCAAGATGTGTTCAGCTTGTCTTTGTACCCTTATGTGATGCAACTACAACACCGAAGGCTATGGTCAACCGTTTCATCCAGGGAGAGAGGTCGTATATTGACAGAGCTGCATAATTCATGCCAAGTAGCTTTATTACTCAATATAATTCTTTATCAAAAATAATCATAAGCAGAAAAATAGAAACAGGCAGTAAAGAAAAATCGAGAGGAGAACAATCAACTGCCAAAGAAAGAGAGCAACAGAAAAAGAAAGAACAGTCTATGACCATACCACCTGAGCGCGCCTGACGTCATCAGAAAGAGCAAGCAGAACTGTTCCTAGAAAGGAGGTAAATGGATGGTAATGTTGGAAAACTATAAAAACAAAATCTCCTGTTATTCCAGAAAACCTCTTCACGAAGGTGGAGGAGAAAGAAAACAATTGCATTACTAAGTAAGCACTAAATTGGTGATAGTCATCACAGGCAATCCACTAAATTGCAAAAACAAAAAGAAATGCCATCCTCTAATATGCCAAGAAAATATAACCTACTACATATAAGACATGTTCTCAAGATTAACAATAACCAATCCTCAAGAAAGAGGAACTGACAGCACAATTTGTCACACCATGTTCATTCTAGATTTCCCTGGTATGTGAAATGGCTATCTGTGTTTGCTAACTCATTTATCCAATGGAAAAATAAAGTTCTCATATTTTTATGACAGAAGGTAGTTTTGCAACTTGTTCAAGGAGCCCACCAGAGTTAGTCTCCTACTCTTCCAGAGAAACTAGGAGAAAGGGGCTCTATCTTCCTTTATGATTACATAAAAAAGAGATAGATCCCAGGTCCTTAAGTTGTAAAGCTGAAAAGAAGCTTATTTAACTTTTGAAAAGACTAATATACATTTCAAAGAGACAAAGATAGAATTTACAATCACAAGTTTTCCAAAGGAAATAACTCTAAGAAAATGAAAGGAGAGTGGGGATCTCTTTTCTTGTTTTCAACATAGAGAATTAAGTTTCTATTTTCATTCTATTTGCCTTTACATTCTACTATCCTAGAGGCAAAGAAAATTAAAATATATTTTTGAAGACTTAGGATATACGAAAAACCTTCACTGAAAAGAATAACTGATAGTAAAGTAATTGCAGCATTTAAAAAGTTCTTGGAAATTGTATCCTGAGAAATTATTAATAATATTAGAAGAGACTGAAAGTAAAATCAAATATGCAAATAAAAAACAAAAGGATTGTGAAAATGATATAAAATTTAAGAGACATGGAGTCTCAATCTGGGAGATCCAACATGCATCTAATGTACATTCATGAAGATATAGAGAAGAGAAAATTAAAGGGAAGGATAGAAGCAATGATAGGAAAAATGTTCCAAAAGCCGAAGAATGTCACAAATCTTCAGATTAGCAAATCTCCTGAGCATTAAGAAACATAAGTTTTTAAAGCACTCACCCAAAATAACTCTTGAAAAACTTAACATTGTTAATGTTATTGGAACAGTTTTCCATGACTGAGGGGTAAAGTTTGCTGTCAAGGGGTTAGCACTAGCTCACTGAACACTAGATGACAACAGAGACAATTGAGCAATGCTTTCAGCATTTTGAGTTGAAATTATGTAAATCCAGGTTTTGGTACATAAAACAAATAAATGTGAAGACAAAGTAAAACTTTGTAGGTAAAAAAAAAAAGGCTAAATGTTATTGCCCAGGCACCTTTCCTAAAAGAAAAGGAGAAAAAAAATAAAAGGAGTAGAGGGAGGAGGAGGGGACAAAATAAAAGGGGGAATTCACAAAAAAGAAATTATTAAGAAATCAAAATGACTACTGAGAATACATTAAACAGAAATTCGAAGATAACAGCTGAGCAAGTGTTCTGGAAAGCATTTTTTTTCTTTGTTAGAGCTGAAAGTCAGAGGATCAAAGATTGTCTTCAAGAAGTAGATATGATAGAGATTATAGAAACTCTATGATTAAGAAAATAAAGGATTTTAATGGCAGCATGAAGGAATGTACTGTTATTTAGCAAAAAGGAAGACAACTTAAAACTCAAAGAAAAACAAAATATTGTACATTAAACTCATAGTTAAACTATGGAATAAAAGTAAAATATGGCATAATTTTGGTAACTGACAGAGTATTAAAAAAGAGGGGTTTTTTTGTTTTGCTTTGTTTTTTGCTAAGGTTAAATTTCTTTCCATTGTCCAATGGTGGTCTTTGGGACCCAGGTGACCCAATCCCCAAATAGTGAACATTGTACACAATAGGTAACCTTTAAAGAGTGAATTTTATCGTGACACTTGGAAGGATCTTTTAGCAGCACTGATTTCGGGACATTGGAAAATATTTTGTTGCCAGTGTACAAATAATGCTATATGAAATGTTTAAGGCAAAGTTTGACAGATGAATAGAATTCCAGATTTCTTATTTGGTGAGGTTGAGATTCAGGAAACACTCTAATGAGTTTCAAGGAATTAAATCTAATTATCGATTATTGATTTAAGGAATTTAGGGTTAATTTATTTTTCTTTATTTTAAAGATCTGGGATACAATTCAGGGTTGGGTATACAAATGTTCATTATGCAGGTAGAGGGTTGATTATTCTAATTATGTAGCAGGAACAAAAATTAGTAATTAAACATTGGGAGAGGTTGAGAAAAGGAGACGAAGATATAGTATATTTCCTCTGTCATAGTAAGGAGATACTAGATTTTATCCAAATTGTTGAATGAAGTAATACTGTGTGAGAATAGCATTTAGTGTTTTGAGGGTAACTGAGGGAAGTCTAAATTCAAAGGGTTAAAAGCAATTACTTATGATAAGTAGATATAGGAGTTGGGAAGAGAAGGGAAGGAAAAACTTTGCATTAATTTTATGTTTCTATTGTTCAAGTTTATTTCAAATACATGTAATATTTTATGTTATATATTTTATAAGACATAATTCTTAAAAAAAAGTCTCTATATTTTATTATCTCAGCTCCTCATATAAATCTCTTTTGTTCAAGCAATGCTCTTTGTCTCACAGATGGTCAAACCTGGAAACATCTCTGTGGATTTATTTTTTCTGTTGTTTATAAAAACTGTAGTTGATTTTTATTATCTAATATGATATTCACCATACTGAGACCTCTGAGATATATTCCTGTTTGAGTGAAGTGTCATAAAAATATTTTTGTCTCTGCAGATAAATTGTGCCTTTTCTTTTGTCAGAAAATAAAAACGGTGAGGCCTTTAGCTGCCAGAAAACTTAAAAGTTAAAGGTATTGCTTATTTGTAGTTATCAATTTAGCTAGGTGTCTAAACTTTTAGATAATCTTTATTCTACTTTTATTCCTTATATTCCTGCTGCCAAATTATGCATTTTGAAAGCTTTCTCAAATACCTGAATTTATGAAAATGTTACTGATGCTAAATATATAAAAACATATTAGCTGCACTATTGTAACAGACGTTTACTCCATTCGTAGATTTGTCCACATTCCCGTGCCTTATATATTTTATATTCCTTGATCATTCCAAATATATGTAATATATGATATCTCCCACCCTATCAGAATGCTGTGTATATAGGATGTGCCCAATAAATGTTTCAATGTTGGACTGACTTAATCATGGTTACCACAGCTTTTCAATTTATTGCCAGCAGTAATTTTTTTTCTCAAGCTACATATAAACATAAGGAAAGTGTTTTACCTCTTAGCTACTTTTATATATGCCAATAAAATTCTTCTAAAAGAAACAAAGCAAATATAAAAGAGTAACTTGTGATTCATAAATACAGAAATATTGCAGACACATTTCACTGGATCACTTTAAATGTAATTTTGACTTTTAGAAGTGAATATATAATATGGACAGTTAAAAATCCTTGTAAACTAATCCATCATAAATAATACTCAGTAGTGAGATATATTTTTCTCTACATACCCCTGCATTTAACAAATATCTGAATCTAAATAGGGATTGGGTGGGACCAAATTTCTGATATCCTTTTAGGAAAAATCAATTCCTAGATCTTTAATTTAGAGCCCAATCTACAAAAACACATAACTGCCTCACAAATGGAATTTTATATTTCAGGGTCATTGAGCAGTAATATTTTTTCTGTTGTCTCACAGTCATAGATGTACTTTGAAAAATAACATTGTACCATTAATTCACAGTGACGCATCAATAGTTCACTATCACTCTTATTCTTCAGTTTTCTCAGAGCTAATGACCCTTAACAAGCGGAAAGGGTGATTCAATCCCCTTTCCTTTGCAGACACACAAGAGAATTCTGTGTCTATGGTGTGATATGGAGGCCACAGGCTGACATATCTGTCCTCGAATTTTTCTCCTATGAGAATAAAACAGAAACAGAAAGTTCCCACTATACTACTAGTTCTTTAGGCCACAGCATCAGAAGAAAAGGGCCAAAGTTAGCATGATAGAAGCTTACCTAAGACCACACGTTCAAACACTGGCAGACGTTGATATAAATACATGTATTAGCAAAAACATCAAGCAGAGAGCAGATAGCAAAAACAAGAAGGAAGATAGGGGTAATTACCTGGAATATAGAGGACACATTAGATCTGACCGTAGAGGGTGAAGTCTCAGGGATGGTGCAGAATGAAGGACATTTTGAGAAGCAGGAAACGCAGAAAAGAGAGAGGGAAGCCAAGAAAAGATGGGAAAGCAGGTCAATACTAAGCATCAGGGCTTTTTCTGTGCCTCACCTCCTCACACACACCGAAAAAGAAAATGGTGAAATTGATGACAAAACATAGTAGACTTTGATTCGAATAGGCAGATTATTCAAAAGAGGAAGCTAAATCATGAGCACGTATAAGCAATAATCATTTACTTTTTCTTGAAGACATACTACTTGACCATAGCAAGACAACCTCCTGAAAGGCAACAGAGATGCAGAAGATCAATTCTCGGTAAACTCTTTAAGAAAGTGAAATCTGAAAATGACTCTCCAAAAAGAACACTTGATTATGAGTAAAATTATGAGCAATGATGTGCAGTGCTCATTGCATATTGGAATCACCTGGGAACTTTTAAAACATAATGATTCTGGAGACTCAGCATCCTACCAGAGATTCTGATTTAACTCAGTGGGGATGGGACCCAGGCATCAACATTTTTAAGTCTCCCTGAGTGATTCTAACATGCAGCTAGAATTGCAAACCGCAGCTGAAGCCACAATGTAAACTTCAGGGTTTTAGGAGACTCAGAAGCTGCCACCTCAGGTTTCACATAAGTTTTGCTGCTTCTGATTTCTATTCATCACTCAACCATTAAAGCCACCATCAAAACACAGAACAGACCACTTAGAGTGCTGCTCTAGAATAGCCCTTCTGTTTTGTAGCAGACCCACATCTACTCAATGTCAAGTGTATAACAGAACAAATGAGAGGAACAGATAATTGAAATCAACATGCCACCCTTGTGGTTAAGTTCTCTTGCCCCTCCTCCTCTCCTGACATGAGTCACAGAAACAAGAATCCCTCTTCATCAAGGAAGATCATAGAAATTATAACTCCTCTCTAACCATAAAACCTGGAAAGATCACCCTTTTCCTTCCCCCTTCTTCTTTCTCCCTTGAAGGCCTCATTCCAGAGGGTCTCTGTCTCATACCCAGGAAGAAGAAATGCTACATAGAGAGGCCAAGAAGAAACCAGACAGACCTTGCTGGGTTTCTCCCCTCAGTCTACTACCATTAGATCATACCATTTTGTCCAGTCACATTTCTGTATAGCTGTTCATTCTTCAACGAACCTAAGCATAAAAAGAGGCAGTTTTTCCTGGATCTTTGGGTCTTTATTTCTGAAGTTTCCATGTCATTTAAAACTTTGATTAAATAAATGTGCTGTTTTTCCTTTGTTTACCCATCTTTTGTTATAGGAGTATCAATCATGATCCATACAATGGGTAAAAAAAGGTATTACAACTTTTTATACCTACAATGATTTCATAGATTAATATATCAAAGTTTATCAAATTGTACACTTTAAATATTTCCTTTACTGAATGTTCATTACAATTCAGTAAAGTTTAAAATATAAGAACTTAGCCGGGCTCGATGGCTCAGCCTGTAATCCCGCGCCTTTGGGAGGCTGAGGTGAGTGGATTGCCTGAGCCCGCGGGTTCGAGACCCGCTTGGGCAAGTGAGACCTCATCTCTACAATAAATCAAAAAAATTAGCCGGGCATGGTAGCGCGCGCCTGTAGTTCCAGCTACTTGGAAGGCTGAGGCAGAAGGATCACCGGAGCCCAGCAGGTCAAGGCTGCGGTGGCCGGGAGCGGCCACTGCACTCCAGTCTGGGTGACAGAGTGAGACTCCAAAAAATAAAAAATAAAAATTAAAAAAAAAAAAAAAATATATATATATATATATATATATATAAGAACTGGACTATTTTTATATCTTTCAAGTGTTGTATTATGTCTATAAAAAGTTTTCAAAAAACTAAACTTAAATTCTTTTATATATTCAAATTACTTTTTCTGAGTGTCTTTAAAAATCTAGAAATCTGAAATCAAAAGTGATTTTTAAAAAAACGCAACCTAGGCTCTCTCTTCTACTAACCCCTGATGGTACCCAAAATTGTTTCAGAGGTTGAAACAAAGACTATAAGTATCAGGTGGAAAATGCAATACCCTCAACAATTACCAGTCATTTTTTTTTTTTTTTTTTTAGTTGGGGTCTAACTCTGTCACCCAGTCTGGAGTGCAGTGGCGTGCTACCGGCCACCGCAGCCTCGACCAGCTGGGCTCCCATGATCCTTCCCCCTCAGCCTTCCAAGTAGCCAGAATTACAGGTATGTGCTACCACGCCCAGCAGATTTTTTGATTTATTG
>CAUYQG010079656.1:0-16053 GCA_963574415.1 Tarsius wallacei
GAGTTATGTAGGTGATTTATAACCCTGTTTTCACAGATTTAGGATGAAGATTAATCATTAAGGTTTTTTACTTAATTCAATAGTTAAAATTCTAAGTTAACGTTTATAGAGTGGGCTTTCACTGAATTCATAATATACTAACTGGATACTTTTATGATAAATTAATTAAAGACAGAAAGCAACCTTGGGAGCCTGGGGAACATCACTAAAAGCTTCTTTTGAGTTTTCTTTAGAAATAAACACTGCAGGATAAGAGAAAAGTAACGAAGATACCTGGACAAGAGAGACGATTACGAAGCTTTGAAAGTCATAGAAGCCCCAGAAGGAAAACTCCTGATACATGGAGAAATGTGCACTTGGAAACTTTCTTGAGACATTTCAAGGACTGTAATTCGGGACTTTGAACTAAAACTATCATTTCTGGCTTTATGATAAAGGCTCATTAACTGAAAGTAGGTGGTGTACTTGGCTTGTTTGTCGCTTCTAGACCACTAGATGGTGGTAACTTTTAAAGCATATGTACGCGAAGGAATTTTCTTTGTCTTGCCCCTTTGCGAATGGTATAAAAGCTTTGTGTTAACTAACATTAAATTGGCATTCTGTCCAGAAGCAGATGTCCATCTATATCATTTCATCGTAAGTTCCGTCATTCGCCTATCATCCCTCCTTCAGGAGACCCCAGACCCGGCGAGGGCAGGACCCCCACATGTTCCTTCTATACTTAGGTGTTTAAGGGCTTTTAACAAGAAGGATGCCAGATTTTATCAAAAGCTTTTTCTGCATCTGATGATATAATCATGGGGTTCTTGTTTTCACATCTGTGGATGCATTTAATTACATTTATGGTCTTGTGAATGTTGAACCAGCCTTGCATCTGGGAATGAAGTTTACTTGGTCATGGTGGATGATTTTTGAGATGTGTTTTTGAATTTGATTTGCTAGAATCTTGTTTAGAATTTTTGCATCTATGTTCATAAAGGATATTGGCCTGCAGTTCTCTTTTTTTGTTGGATCTTTACCTGGTTTGTGTATCAGTGTGTTGTTAGCTTCGTAAAATGATTTGGAGAGAATTCCGTCTTTCTCAATTGCCTGGAATACTTTCAAAAGAATTGATATTGGCTCCTTTGTATGTTTTGTAGAATTCTGCTGGAAAGCCATCCCGTCCAGGGCTTTTTTTTTTTTTTTTTAGGTAGTTTTTGTATGACACAGTCAATTTTCTGGGTTGTATTGGTCTATCTAGTGTATCATTCTCTTCTTGTTTCAACCTGGGGAGGTTGTGTGATGTCAGAAAGTCCTCTATTTCATTTAGCTTATCAAGCTGTTTCCATATAGGTGTACATAGTAATCTATGATAATACTTTGTATTTCTTCAGGACCAGTTGTAATTTGATCTTTTGAATTTCTGATTGTATTAATTTGGGCTTTTTTCTCTTTTTCTTGGTAATTTTGGCTAGGGGGTCCATCAATTTTATTAATTCTTTCAAAGGACCAGATTTTTTTGTTGTTTTCTATGATATTTTTGTCTTCTATGTCCCATGTTTGGGCTATTATGTTGGTGATTTGGATTCTTCTGTTAAAGTTGGGATTTTGGTGGTATTCTCTTTCCAGCTCCCCTAGGTGATTTGTTAGACTCTCCACTTGTGATCTGTCTGTTTTCTTGATGTGTACTCATAGAGATATAAACTCCCCTCTTAGAACTGTTTTCATGGCAAGCCAGAGGTTTTGGCAAGATTTTTCCTCATTTTCATTTGTTCCCAGGAATCTTTTAATTTCTGCTTCGATTTCAGTGTTGACCCAGTAGTTTTTCAGCATCATGTTGTTTAGCATCCATGTCTTTATGGGCTTTGGGGAAATGTCATTGGTGTTGATATTTATTTTTGTTCCACTGTGGTCTGAGACTGTGCATGGCAAGACTTCAACCCTGTGAAATTTGTTTATGCTTGATTTATGGGCAAGGGTGTGATTAATCTTGGAGTACATTCCATGTGGTGATGAGTAGAATGTATATTCTATGATTGTTGGGTGGAATAATCTGTAGGTATCTATTAAGTCCATTTGGACGCACGCCAAGTTTAGGTTCTGGATCTCCTTGTTAATTTTTGCCTCGATGATCTATCTAGGGCCGTTAGTGGAGTATTCAAGTCCCCTGCTATAATAGTGTTATATTAACCTGATCTGTAAAAAAACATTGAAAAAAGACGCAGAAAGAAATAACAAAGCCTACAAGAGATGTGCAATTACATCAAGAGGCTGAACCTGAGCCTGATTGTATCCCAGAAAAAAAAAGGGAATGGAGAACAACTTGGAACAAGTATTAGAGAAGGTAACAGTTGCTTTATAAATGGTGGTGCTCCTGTGTTGAGTGCATATCTGTTTAGGATGGATATTTCTTGCTGTTGAATTGAACCTTTTATCATTATGTAGTATTTGTTTGCATCTTGTTAAATTTTTGATAGCTTAAAGGTTGTTTTGTCTGATATTAAGATTGCAACTCCTGCCTTCTTTTGTGATCCATTTACCTGGAAATTCGTTTTCCGTCCTTTAGCTTTGAGTGTGTGTACATCCCTTGTAGTGAGATGAGTCTCCTGCATGCAGCAAATAATTGGGTCAAGATTTCTTATCCAGCTTGCCATTCTGTGATTTTTCAGTGGTGCATTTAATCCATTTACATTCAGGCTGTTTATTGAAATGTGATTTTTTATCACTGTCATGAGGTTCTTGTGAAGTTTTTTCTTTGCTTTTTTCTTTTGGCTTTGAGGTTAATGTATGTGTGTGTTTTCAAGTTTCTTGTTGTGTTGTATTCTCTGTTGATTCTGTGCTCTGCTGTCCTCTTGGGAAGTGTGTGTTAATTCTTTTTTTCTTTCTTCTGTGCTTAATACCTTTTTAAGTGTCTCCTATAGAGCTTGTCAGGTAGCTGCATGATCTCTTAGGGATTGGATGTCTGGGAAGGATTTTAATTCTCCATCACTGATGAATTCAGCCTGCCTGGATAGGAAATTCTTGGTTGAAATTGTTTATCTTTGAGGACTTTGAATATAGGGTTCCAGTCCTTTCTTGCTCATAGTGTTTCTGTCGATAGGTCTGCTGCTATCTGACTGGTTTTTCCTGGTAGGTAGTTTGACCTTTCTCTCTTGCTGCCTTTAGGATTTTTGCTTTTGTGCCTACTTTATGTAGGTGAATTGCTATGTGTCTAGGGGTTGGTATTCTCCTTTGATATCTTGTGAAGGTTTTCTGTATTGTTTGTGCTTGGCTGGTCAGGTCTCTGGTGAGAAGGGGAAAGTTTTCTTGGATTTCCTCCTCTAATAATTGCTCCAAGTTGTTCTCCATTCCCTTTTTTCTTCTGGGATACAATCAGGCTCAGGTTCAACCTCTTGATGTAATTGCACATATCTTGTAGGCTTTGTTATTTCATTTTGAGTTTCAATGTTTTTTTACAGATCAGATTAATTCCATGTTCTAATCTTCAAGTTCTGAGATTCTCTCTTCAACTAGATTGATTCACCTTTCCATGCTTGTCATCTTGTTATTTATTTCCTGGATGTAATTTTTTATTGCCTAAATCTCTGTTACAAGTTCTTTCAGTGTTGCATCTTGTCTTTCTTGATTCTTATTCACTCGTTCCATCCATTCCCTAATCCTGGTCATATTCTGTGGCCAGTCATTGGTGACTTCTATTGTTTGGGCACTAAGGTTTGATTTTTCAGAAATCCTGTCTTTGGTACATCTGAAATTGCCTGAGATCTTCCTTTGGTTTTTCCTCATTTGTTACAGATCTCTTGTTTTTCTCTTTAGTTCTGTTATTCAATGTCAGTTTAATAGGCTTTCCCTTCTGATGTTTGCTTAGTCCTTTATTTTTCTCTAAACCGGGCTCTGGATTTGTTCTATTTTGAAATAGAACAGTGAATAGGAAGATTTGCTGTCTCTTGTAGTTTGAAACTAAAATAAAGTAGGGAATGGGCTACTAGGAATAAAAAACTATTTGTGAATTAAAATGTTCACTTATTGTGGTATGTGTTACACACATAAACCCACTCCGCACCATCACTCTATATGAAGATGCAAAGTAGAACTCAGTGCAAAAGCAATTGAACACACACACAGAGACATATATATACATTCCAAAACAAACTTGAATAACAACAAAGTGAGACAAAATAAACAACCCCCCCCAAAAAAAAACTCAAGAAAACTAAACACACACACATGTCTAGCACCAAGTGAATAGAGAAGAAGAACAAAAAGACCATAGGAAAAGAAAAAAAAAAATGGAATTCAGGTCGAACCCACACATGTATATTGATACACTCTAAATTATTTTTAAAAATGAAAATAAAGTACCCAGAAGAACAAAAGAGCAAAACAAACCAACAACAATAACAAAATTGAAAGATGAACACCCAATCATTCACATACACACGTAAACAGCAAATGACAAAAGAAGAAAGAAATAGAAAAAGAAAACTAAAAATATTTGGGGGGTGAGCAGATCAAACCTTCACATACACATTCATGCACAAAGGAAAAATATTTTAAAAATAGATGAATTAACAAACAATCAAAAAATTTTTTTTAAAAATTTTTAATTGAAATTTTAAAAACTGCCCTCTTGTGACAGGCTCTGTAATTGTTCCTCTAGTCAGGTCTCTCCTGCCAAGTCACTTCTTTCACTCTCTCCTCAGTGTTCAAAGCAGGGAAGGAGGAGGGACAGTGGAGGCGGTCGGGGCTGCAGTCCTCCTCTCCCACTCTTGTATGGTCGAGGAGATCTCCTCTGGTGGGGCGGTCTGAGATTGTTTCTTCCCCAGTATTCACTTGCGGGGGTGAGGGTGGGCCCTAGCCAGGTCTATCCTGGAATAGAGTTCTCCTATTGCGACTGATGTCCAGGCTCTGCCTGGGTTTGTCCCTCTCAGTGGTGGCCCAGCTGTGTGGGTCTGACATTCAGAGGACTGCTGGGGAGCAGGGGGTTTGGGCCAGCCCTGGACTCACCACAGATCTTGCAGTTCTTCCTCGTCCTTTTCTGTCCACACCCTTTGTACCACGACTGGATCAGGGTAGGGTGTGGGGCACCTGGAACTCGGCACTCTTGGAGACCCAATGCAGTTTGTGCTTTCAGGATATTCCCTCTAGGTCATGATCAAACCCTGAGTAGTTGATCTGCCTGTCACAGAGATTGGGTCTGTTGCTCCGTGGTGAGTGATCAGAGCACTTTCCTGCCACTCCTACAAGATGTTGGTGGGGTGCCTCTCTTGTCCTCTTCCATGGGACTTTGCCTCTGGACTCCTTCTGTAGCCCCTGCTGCCAGTACCCTCCCAGGCACTGAAATGGTGAGGCAAAGCCAGGAGCCAGCAGTCACTCTCCTGCTGCACCAGTGAGGGAGAGCCTGGGGTGATATATTCTCCCCAATGCTTTTTCCTTTAATAAAAATAATGGCACTCGGCTTCTGTGACCTGGGAAGAGCCAGAGACAAAGCAGAGAAGCTGCAGCACCAATTGTTGCACCAGGGGCCTGGCCTTTTGCTCACAAACCCCCACTTAGTCTTTCCGAGCATTTTCTTCCCAGAGAGGGTTTGTTGATTAAAAAAAAAAGAAAAGAAAAAAAAAAAAAAGAAAAGAAAATGGTGCTTAGCTTCTGCATTCTGGGAATCACTAAGGTCCAAGCCCAGCAGCTGTGGCATCAGCCGCTGCACAGGAGAGCCTTGGCTGCCAGTTCCCTAGCCCTCACTCAGTCAGCCACTCACATGCCCACTTGCTCACCAGCATGTACACAAAATTTTCCATGCACTCATTCACTCACACAGGGACTCACATAGTCCAAATGGCTCAGCTACCATCTTCCTGACCTCCCTCGGGAATTTGCAAAAAGCCTATTTTTTACTGTACTTCCAACTTTTCCGTAAGTTTATGATGAGAGAGGGAACTATTTTATATTTCTTTTACTCATACTTGATGAAAGAACACCAACAAAAACATACTATGTGACAGGAAAAATAAACAAATAATTCATGACTTTTAATAGCTTCAGACTATTTCTACTTATTTTTGCACTATTCAATATGCAATGTAAATTATTTGATTCAGTTCTCACCATAATCCAGAAAAGTCCTGATGATGTCATGGTCATTTTCTCATAGTTTTCTGATACCCAGTTCTTACCTTCTTATTTCCCAGATTTATTTTTTCCTAGCTGAAAATACGGAGAACTAGAATGAGAAGAAATCCTCTAACATGAGAGAAAAAAGACTTTGAAGTGATCTCTTTTGAAAGTTTTATGTTTATTGCTATCCTTTAGCTTTCCCCAAATGCTCATAAGCCAAAGACTTCATGTGTTATTTCTGTAATTTGGTAGTTTTCATTTAAATTATGCATTAAAAATGAAGATCCATCCTAAAACAATTGAAATGATTAATTATCTACTAAATTTTTCATTTCACAAAAGGCAGTGCTTTATGCCAATACTTATATAGTTAAAGGACTTTTAAGTGTCTTACTTTTAAAGTTCCTGGCTTTTAACTCAGAAAGACACATTTATGTTGTCAAGAATAAAACTAAACATGCCTTAATCCATGTTTCTATTTTAGCTTTACTGATTCTTTCTAGACTTTACTTTAAAATCCACATTTCATTCACAATTATATTTTCAAAGAATTAAATATAGAAAATCAATACTATTTACAGTAATGTATGTCTAAAAATTAATGGCACAAAAAATAATGCTTAATTTTCTTAATGAGTACAAAATACAGTTAGAAGGAATAAATCCCAGTATTTGATAATACCATAGAGGAATTACAGTTAACAATATTTATTGTACATTTTTAAATAGCTAGCAGCGAACAACTGGAATGTTTTCTTTTCTTTTCTTTTTTGAGTTGGAGTCTCAGTCTGTCGCCCCGACTGGAGTGCAGTGGCCGCTCCCGGCCACCGCAGCCTCGACCTGCTGGGTTCCGGGGATCCTTCTGCCTCAGCCTTCCAAGTAGCCATTACTACAGGCATGCGCTACCACGCCCTGCTAATTTTTTGATTTGTTGTAGAGATGAGGTCTCACCAAGTTGCCCAGGTGGGTCTCGAGCCCGCGGGCTCAGGCAATCCACTCATCTCAGCCTCCCAAAGCGTGGGATTACAGGCTGAGCCACTGAGCCCGACTTGGAATGTTTTCAATACAAAAAGAGAGAAAAATTTTTAATGTGATAGATACCCTAGATACTCAAATTTGATCATTATACATTAAATACAGGTATCAAAATACTGCGTGTACCAAAATATGTACAACCATTATATATCAATAAAAGAAAAACAATAAATAAATAAAAATTAATGGGGCAAAATATGAGGATCTACTTGTTAAATCTAAATGTAGACTCTAATGTATAAATTGTTTTATCAGTTTCATAAAATTTTAAGATAAATGTTAAAATCTTATGAACTGATTATTTGAGACTATATTTCTGCCACTTTTTATTACACAAGCTGATTAAAAATATTATATAGAAAACAATATAATAAAACAAATGTTTCTGTTATCACAAGTGGCAATATTTTGTTTTCAGATTCAAATGTGTATATATTTTATATACTCATATAAATAATGTATATATATTTAAACATAGATGTATTAATCTCTCTCTATATGTAACTTATCTTTAGATGGTCTATGTTTTTGCCTAGAATTGGTATAACAAATTACCACCAACTAGATGACTTAAAACAACAGAAACTCATTCTTTCAATGTTATACAGCCTAGAAGTCTGAAATCTAGGTACTGCTAGGACCACGTTCTTTCTGAAGGCTCTAGGGGAGAATCCTTCATGGCCCCTTTTTATCTTCTGGTGATAGCTGGCGAACCTTGGTGTTCTTTGTTTTGTGCTTCCAGTTCTCCAGTCGCTGCTTCTGCTGTCACATGGCATTCTCCTGCATGTGTTTGTCTTCCTTCTGTGCATGTCTCTGAGTCCAAATGTTTCTCTTATAAAGACACTCACCCTAATGCAGACTTCATATTAACTTCATTACATTTTCCCAAACAAGGTCCAGTTTTCAAGTATTGTCATGGTATGAAGTTCAAAGTTCCTGACATGAGACAGGAATTTTGGGAGACACTATTTTCCCCAATACTGATGATAAACATTTCTTCTACATTTTATTCATAATCATTGTGCAATAAAAATTATGTATTAAAAATATATATATATACACAGCTCAAATAAATTATGTATGGAAGAGAGATACATATACAGTGCAGATAATCATAAAATTATATTTTCAAATTCTGAGGCTATATCCTGAATTCCTCTGTTTATAGACTTTGTGATTAGACTCTAGACCTTGTGATTAGATCTAAAGTCATCAAATTCCTAGCTCTGTGATCTCAGGAGAGCTGCTAAACATCTTTCATCCTTTGATTCTTTATTTGTTTATGCAATATGCAAAATAACTGAACAATATCAACAAATAAACCTGAGTAGACCTCTATTTTTAAATTGTTAGATTGAATTTTTAATTTGCAACCAATTTTGTGAATTAGACACACAATACATACCTTTCATGTGGTTGTTACTACTCTCTCCCTACCTTTCTCTCCCTAATAAAATGTGAGAGTATATTTTCCACATACTAATTTGTGGCTGTACTCATTATAAGAATTACATTTTCATATATGACCCTACTAGTCTGCCACAGTAAAAATAACAGTTTAATTCAGGCCTTATTGGAAAAGAACAAATTTAATATAGAGTTTGGCTAGAATATGCTCAGAAGAGTGTTAAGACTTGATTGGCTAAGATTTGCTAGTTGTATGATTTTAGCAGGTAATTTCCCCTGTATGGGTCTCAGTTACTTTCTCTGTAAATGATAATTAGATTATTAAATTGTCTTAGAGGATTGTCAGATGCTAAGGGTTAAGACCACGCACATAAGGTAGATTGTACAGAATAAAAAACATGGAGGATTACTACTCAACTGATTAGGACAACTTCAAGTGTGTCTTCCTTAATTAAAGGATAAGAATAATAAAATCATTTATATATCTACATATAATATGCTATAATATACAGACTTTCTTGCAATTTGGGTACCACTTATTGTTTAAATTCAGTCATCCGGGGCATTTATTTCATTATAATATAAAATACAAATCTGAGGTGACTATGACACTTTTACTCCTTCTCTTGGCAACTATGGTCTTCAAAGTGCGTGTATATGTTTGTGTAATTGCATTGTTAGGATCACCAGCTATGTTGTTTGAATGCTAAGTCCATTGTTGCTTACAAAAGAATACAAAAAAAGACCTGATTAATTTACAAGAAAATAAATTTACTTCTTAAAATTTTAGAGGCTGAGAAGTTCAAGGTTGAAGAACTACATCTAGTGAAGGCCTTCTTGCTGATGGAGACGCTCTTGCAGAAACTGGCACATATAACAGGCCCAGGGCATCACGTGGTGAGGGAGCCAAGAGTGTTAGCTCAGATCTCTCTTCTTATAAGTTCACCATTGCCACCAACATGATAACCCATGAATCCATTAAGCTATTAGTCTATAAATCCATGAATGAATCAAACCATTCATGAAGACAGAGTTCTAATGACCCAGTCATCACTAGTGGCACCACTTTTTAATATTACCACATTAAGGATTAAATTTCAACATGAATTTTGAAGGGGGCAAATATTCAAACTAAAGTGAGTGATTATTGGGAGCTATTTGTGAGGCTTCAAAGCTTGGTGACAAATTTTGGTACATATCTCTCACTAGAGACAAGCTAAAATAGGGTCTTAAATGCTGGGACAGAGAGTATATAGAGTTCTTTGTGACCACAGAGAAAAAAAAATTATAACTAAAAAGCACAGTTTTCTCAAAATCAAATAATTTGGGGACAATGCCAATAATAAAGTGGCATATAGGTGTTACAGTTTTAAACTAGACTAAACAAAATAAACACACTAAAAATCAATTCTAAAATCCAGTTTGAATGATCAAAGAAGACCAAAATGTTCTAAAATTAAATGCTTGTGAAGCCAATAAAACAATGTTGTTATTAATTTTAATTATTTTTATTTATTTTATTTTTAATATTTATTATAAAGATGTGGGGTAAAATTTAGGGTTAGATATACAGACATTGATTATGCAGGTACCCTTGTTGATGAGGTATGCCCCTCCCTCCCCTAGCAGTTACCCTCACTGCCAATCCCACCACCCCTCCCCTGACAGTGTCTAACTACTGCCAATTGCTTTCTTATAGTATTATAATTGTTCAAGGCCCACTTATGAGTGAGAACATATGGTACACTGTTTTTTGTTTCTGTGATAGATCACAGAGCATGATTGACTTTAAATTCATCCAAGTTACTGCAAAGTCCATATATTTGTCCTTCTTTATGACTGCATAATATTCGATTGTGTATATGTACCACATTTTTTTTTTATCCAGTCCAGCTTCGATGGGCAATACAGTTGGGTCCATGTTTTTTGCTATTGTAAATAGAGCTGCAATGAACATACACATACAGATATCTTTTTTGCAAAATGATTTGAGTTCCTCTGGGTATATTCACAATAGGGGATTTCCTGGGTCATATAGAAGATCAGTTCTAGTTCTTTCAGAAACCTCCACATTATCTTCCAAAAGGATGCACTAGTTTGCATTCCCACCAGCACTGTAGAAGCATTCCTTTTTTCTCTGCATCCTTGCCAGCATTTGTTGTTGTTTGCTTTATTAATGATGTCCATTCTTACTGCAGTTAGGTGGTATCTCAATGTGGTTTTGATGGGCATTTCTCTGATGATGGGTCGAGGCTGAGCACTTTTTCATGTGTGTGTTGACTCCCTATATATCATCCTTTGGGGAATTGTCTATCATGTCTTTTGCCCACTTTTTAATGGGAGTGTTTGTTTTTGTTTTTGTTTTTTCCTTTGGGTGCATTGGGGTTCCTTTTAGATCCTAGATGTTAGGCCTTTCTTCGATATACAGTTGGCAAATATTTTTTCCCATTCTGTGGGTTGTGTTCCTACTCTCTTGATGGTTTCTTTTGCTTTACAGAAGTTTGTTAGTTTGATGAGGTCCAATTTGTCTATCATATTTCTTAAGGTATAGGCTTTTAGGGTTCTGAATAAGGATTAGTTGCCAGTTCCAATTTCCATAAGGGTGTCTCTTGCATTTTCTAAGATTCTTATAGTTTGAGGTTTTACATTTAAGTCTTTGATCCATTTAGAGTTAATTTTTGTGTATGGTGATAGATAGGGGTCCTGTTTCAATCTTCTGCATGTGGTCAGCCAGTTTTCCCAGCACCATTTACAGAATAGGTTCTCCTTTCCCCAGCGGTTGCTATTGGAGGCTTTGTCAACGATGAGTCGGTTGAGAAACTGAGGCTTTGCTTCCGGAATCTCTATCCTGTTCCATTGGTCTATATGCCTGTTCTTGTACCAATACCAGGCTGTTTTGATTACTGTAGCCTTATAGTAAAGTTTGAAGTCTGGAAGTGTGATACCTTCTGCTCTCTTTTCCTAAGGTTTGTTTTGGCTACTTGTGGTCATTTATGTTTCCATATGAATTTCTGTACTGTCATTGCCAGGTCTGAGAAGAATGATGTTGGTAACTTAATGAGTATTGTATTGAATCTGTAGATTGCCTTTGGTAATCTACAATGTTGATTCTTCCTATCCATGAGCATGGAATATTTTTCCATTTGTTTGTGTTTTCTTAGATTTCTTTGAGCAGAGTTTTGTACTTCTCATTGTAAAGGTCTTTCACTTCTCTGATAGGAAGATGCAGAGGTATTTCATTTCTTTTGTGGCTATTGTGAATGGGATTATGCTTTTAATTTGGGTTTCTGCTGCTTGTTTTTGGTGTATAGGAATGCAACTGTCTTTTGCACATTTATTTTGTACCCTGAGACTTAGCCAAAGTCCTTTATCAGTGCAAGCAGGTTTTTGACAGATTCTCTTAGATTTTCAAGGAATAGGATAGTATCATCAGGAAAGAGGGATAACTTGACTTCCTCTTTTCTTATTTAGATACCCCTGATTTCCTTCTCTTGTTGAATTGCCCAAACTAGGACTTCCAACACAATGTTGAACAAGAGGGGTAATAGTGGGCAGCTTTGTTTTGTTCCAGTTTTCAGGGGAAATGTTTTCAGTTTCTGTCCATTTAGCAATATGTTAGCTGTGGGTTTATTGAAAATGGAACTTACTATTTTGAGGTATGTTCCTTCTATACCTGGGTGTTTGAGAGTTTTTATCAAGAAGGGATGCTGTATTTTATCAAAATCTTTTTCTGCATCTAATGATACATTATCATATGTTTCTTGTTTTTACATCTGTTGATGTATTTAACTACATTTATGGTCTTGCAAATGTTGAATTAGCCCTGCATCCTGGGGATGAAACCTACTTGGTCATGGTGGGTGATTTTTGAGATGTGTTTTTAGATCCAATTGGCTAGAATTTTGCTGAGGATTTTTGCATCTATGTTCATAAGGGATATTGGCCTGTAGTGCTCTTTTTTTGTTGGATTTTTACCCGTTTTATGTATCACTTTGACGTTAGCTTCGTAAACTGATTTGGGGAGAATTCCAACTTTCTCAATTGCCTGGAATACTTTCAATAGGATTGGTATCAGCTCCTCCTTGTACATTTTCTAAAATTCCACTGGAAAGTTATCTGATCAAGGACTTTTTTTTTGTAAGTAATTTTTGTATGACAGAGTCAATTTCCTGGGTTGTTATTGGTCTATTTAGTGTTTCAATGTCTTCTTGTTTCAACCTGGGGAGATTGTGTGATGTCAGAAAATCCTCCATTTCATTTAGGTTATTAAGTTTGTTTCCATATAGGTGTACACAATAATCTCTAATAATCTTTTGTATTTCTTTGGGGCCAGTTGTGATTTGATCTTTTGTGTTTCTGAATGTGTTTATTTGGGCTTTTTCTCTCTTTTCTTGGTCATGCTGGCTAGGGATTCATCAATCTTGCTAATTCTTTCAAAGAACCAGCTTTTTGTTTTGGTGATGTTTTCTATGATAATTTTGTCTTCTGTGTCCCATATTTGGGCTTTTATGTTGGTGTTTTGGATTCTTCTGTTAAAATTGGGGTTTTGGTGGTCTTCTCTTTCCAGTTCCCTTTGGTGATTTGTTAGGCTCTCCACTTGTGATCTGTCCATTTTCTTGATGTGTGCTTGTGGAGACATAAACTCCCCTTAGAACTGATTTCATGGCATCCCAGAGGTTCTGGTAATATGTTTCTTAATTTTCATGTGTTATGGGAATCTTTTAATTTCTGCTTTGAATTCAGTGTTGACCCAGTAGTTGTTCAGCATCATGCTATTTAGTGTCCTTGTCTTTGTTTGCTTTGGGGAAATGTTGTTAGTGTTGATATTTATTTTTATTCCACTGTGGTCTGAGAATGTGAATGGCAATAATTCAACATTATGGAATTTATTTATTCTTCATTTATGAACAAGGATGTAATTGATCTTGGAGTACGTTCCATGTGGTGATGATTAGAATGCATATTCTATGGTTGTTGGGTGAAGTGTTCTCTAGGTATCTATTAAGTCCATTTGGTCGAGTGTCAAGTTTAGGTTCTGGATCTCCTTGTTGATTTTTTGCCTCAATGATCTATCTAGGGCTGTTAGTGGGGTATTCAAGTCCCCTGATATAATAGTGTTAGAGTCAATATCTTTTTTTAGTTTGTTTAGTAGTTGTTTTATAAATGCTGGTGCTCCTGTGTTGGGTGGATATATGTTTAGGATGGATATTTCTTGCTGATGGTTGAACCTTTTATCATTATGCAGTGTCTTTTTGCATCTTTTTAAATTTTTGATAACTTAAAGGTTGTTTTGTATGATATTAAGATTGCAACTCCTACCTTCTTTTGTGATCTGTTTACCTGGAAACTCATTTTCCATCCTTTAACTTTGAGTCTGTGTGCATCCCTTGTAGGGAGATGACTTTCCTGGATACAGCAAATAATTGGGTCATGGTTTCTTATCCAGTTTGCCATTCTATGTCTTTTAAGTGGTGCATTTAGTCCATTCACATTCAGGCTAGTTATTGAAATTTGTTTGTTTACTCCTGTCATGAGGTTCTAATAAAGTTTTTTTTTTTTTGCTCGTTTTCTTTTGGCTTTGGGCTTGTTGTATGCATGTGTGTTTCAAGTTTCTTGTTTCATTCTATTCTCTGTTGATTCTGTGCTCTGCTGTTCTCTTGGGAAGTGTGTGGTCATTCTTTTTTTCTTTCTTTTGTGCCTGATACCTTTTAAAGTATCTTTTGTAGAGTTGATCTGGAAGCTGCATAATCTCTTATGGACTGGATGTCTGGGAAGGATTTTAATTCTCCACCACTGATGAAGCTGAGCTTAGCTGGATAGGAAATTTTTGGTTGAAATTGTTTATCTTTAAGGACTTTGAATATAGACTCCAGTCCCTTCTTGCATGTAGTGCTTCTGCCGATAGGTCTGCTGCTATTCTGATTGGTTTTCCCTGGTAGGTAGTTGGACCTTTCTCTCTTGCTGCCTTTTGGATTTTTTATTTTGTGCCTGCTTTGTGTAGGTGAAGTACTAAGTGTCTAGGGGTTGGTCTTTTCATTTGATGTCTTGTGGGGGTTCTCTGTATCTCTTGGGCTTTGCATCTCTGGTGAGATGGGGATAGTTTTCTTGGGTTACCTCCTGGAATACTTGCTCCAGGTTATTCTCCATTTCCCTGTCTTCTTCTGGGATACCAATCAAACATAGGTTCGGCCTCTTGATATAATCACACATCTCTTGTGGGCTTTGTTCCTTCCTTCTGAATCTTCTTTCTATGTTTTTTTTACAGATTAAGTTAATTCCATGTTTTGGTCTTCAATTTATGAGATTCTTTTTTCAGCTATATTAATTTTGATATTTTCATGCTTGTCATCATGTTATTTATTTACTGGATGAAATTTTTTATTGCCAAAATCTCTGTTGCAAGTTCTTTCAGTGTTGCATCTTGTCTTTCATGAGTCTTATTCCCTTTTTCCATCCATTCCCTAATCCCTGTCATATTCTGGGGCCAGTCCTTGAAGCCATTGTTTGGGCACCAAGGTTTGATTATTCAGGAGTTTTGTCTTTGCTACACTTGAAATTGCCTGAGGTCTTCCTTTGGTGTTTTTCCTCATTTGTTACAGAGCTCCCGTTTGTCTCTCTAGTTCTGTTTTTCAGTGTCAGTGAGGCACATTTTCATTATTTTTAAAACTTACAATTAAATTTTTCTCTCATTAATTATGGTGATAGCAATCATTTTGGGGTGGTTCTGAATAACTAGATTTTACGTTGTTGCATGTACTTATCATGTGAAGCTAATTCTCCCTTCCCTCATATATTTGTGATATGATGTTTAAATCTTTTTCAGTATCAGAATTTAACTCTCATGGTTTTCCCCCCAAAATAAGAAAAACTTAATAAAATTATTTAAATATATGAGGCACAAAGTGGACTACAAATTTTATTTCAAAGTATGATCTGATAAAGCCCATCAGCAGGCACAAGCTGCAAGGGTCATTCTCAGCAACATCATATAGGTCAAACAGACAAATCCCTTTTCCAATTCTCAAGGTTGAATGCCTTGTGACCTTTTATATACCTAAATGTTAATTTCTAGTAATCTACCAAGTGAGTTTTAGGGTTACTAACTATAGTATTCTTAAATTGCTTTTAACTATGTGTCCTACAGAAGTGTCTGTACTGTACTTGACGACCTGTAAACATCTATGCTGACACAAAGAAACAGTCTATCAAATAAGACTCACATAATGCATAGATCTTAGCCATTATCAACATCACTCACAATTTCAAGGTTTTGGGTATATGTAAGGAACAGCTGGAGCAGGGAGGCATTTTGGAATTCCTTCCTTGTTCATCAGCTCTTGTTTCTCTTTTTTTTTTTTTTTTTTTTGAGTTGGAGTCTCACTCTGTCGCCCAGACTGGAGTGCAGTGGCCGCTCCCGGCCAATCCTTCCGCCTCAGCCTTCCAAGTAGCTGGAACTACAGGCGCGCGCTACCACGCCCAGCTGATTTTTTTGATTTATTGTAGAGATGAGGTCTCGCTTGC
>CAUYQG010079661.1:0-15051 GCA_963574415.1 Tarsius wallacei
CAATAAATCAAAAATTAGCCGGGTGTGGTAGCGCGCGCCTGTAGTTCCAGCTACTTGGAAGGCTGAGGCGGAAGGATCGCCGGAGCCCAGCAGGTCGAGGCTGCGGTGGCCGGGAGCGGCCACTGCACTCCAGTCTGGGCAACCGAGTGAGATGCCAACTCAAAAAAAAAAAAAAAAAAGCAACACATAAGGAGCAAGAAATTTTAAAAGAAACAAAATGCTAAAATGTGTTTTCTGGTTGGCCCAGTCTGTAATTCCAGCACTTTGGGAGGCCGAGGTGAGTGGATTGCCTAAGCCTGCAGGTTCGAGACCAGCCCGGGCAACTTGGTGAGACCTCGTCTCTACAAAAAATAAAAAGTTTGCCGGTTGTGGTAGCGCATGCCTGTAGTTCCCGCTACCTGGAAGGCTGAGGCGAAGGATCACCAGAGCCCAGCAGGTCGAGGCTGTGATGGTCGGGAGCGGGCACTGCACTCCAGTCTGGGCCACAGAGTGAGACTCCAACTCAAAAAAAAAATGTGTTTTCTAGTAGTATGCTTTAATTTTTTTTAACCAAAATCCTTTAACTAGTATAGCTTCCTAGGCTCTCTCTGAAGTGAAGGCTGGGATAAAGCTAAAACTGGCTCCAACATAAGCTTAATATTCATAAAAAGAAAACAAGCATTCAGTCTTCCAGGTGGTCTCAACTAAGAATCTGCCTACATTACAAGAACATTACTGAGGATCACTAAAGTTGGAATAAGAGAAAAGCTTACAGTTAAAAACAACACCAAATGGAATGATTTATATTCCAGAGTCACTCCAGCACCTATTCCCTGTTTCTACAAATGTGTGTACCAATAGCACAAGGGCCACGGTGGCTTGATAGACAATATTTGTGTTATGGATGGATCATGGCTTTATACACCTTGGTGTGCCCGGTGTTCGCTGCTGAACATCAGATTTTCCTTTACTTTTTCAGGTTTTATGTGGGAAAGAGCCACCACTAGCACTACTAGCTAGGTGTGGTGTCGTGTGCCTATAGTCCCAACTACTTGGGAGGCTTGAGTGGGAGGAACACTTGAGCCCAGGAATTCAAGGTTATTGTGAGCTATGATTGCACCACTGCACCCCAACCTGGGTGAGAGAGCAAGACCATGTCGAAAGAAAGGAAGAGAAAAGAAGGGAGCAAGGAAGGAAGGAAGGAAGGAAGGAAGGAAGGGAGACTCCAACTCAAAAAAGAAAGTTATCAACATAAATAGATCTCATAGACATAAGCTGAAGACAAAAAGCAAATTGCCAAAACGATAGCAGTATGCTATGATAAAATTTAAAAACGTAAGAAACAATTATATCTACTGGTAAGTATACGTACATACGATGGTCAAGTACAAAGAAATGTATGGGAATGATGACAGTTGTTACCTGGGGAGTGGGGACAGGATGCAATTGAGAAGAGATTGAATTAAACCACATGACATTGCCAGTGTTCAACCATTTTTGACCAACAAAAACAAGTCTCATATGTTTCAACTCAACATACACGTACTCTTCAATGATATTAAATAGATTTTTTTTTTCTTTTTCTTTTTTTTTTTTTTTTTTAGTTGGAGTCACTGTTGCCCAGGCTGGAGTGCAGTGGCATGCTCATGGGCACCACAGCCTCGACCTGCTGGGCTCAGGCAATCCTTCTACCTCAGCCCTCCAAGTAGCTGGAACCACAGGCAGGCACCACCACACCTGGCTATTTTATTTTATTTTACTTTACTTTATTTTATTTTATTTTATTTTAGAGATGAGGTCTCGCCAAGTTGCCCAGGCTAGTCTCGAACCAGTGGGCTCAGGCAATCCTCTCACCTAGGCCTCCCAAAGAGCTGGGATTATAGGCATGAGCCACTGTGTCCGGCCAGATTGTATTTCTTAATGCACATGGCTCCACAAACTACTTAGTTCTGTGACTGTAGACAAGATATTTAATGCAGTTTCTTCACCTGTAAAATGGGGATTTAAAATAATGTTTATCAGCCGGGCTCAGTGGCTAAGACTGTAATCCCGCGCCTTGGGAGGCTGAGGTGAGTGGATTGCTGAGCCCGCGGGTTCAAGACCCACCTGGGCAACGTGGCGAGACCTCATCTCTACAATAAATAAAAAAATCAGCCGGGCATGGTCGCGCGCGCCTGTAATTCCGGCTATGGAAGGCTGAGGCGGAAGGATCACCGGAGCCCAGTGGGTCGAGGCTGCAGTGGCCGGGAGCGGCCACTGCATTCCAGTCTGGGCAACAGAGTGAAACTCCAACTCAAAATAAATAAATAAATAAATAAATAAATAAATAATAATGTTTATCTCACAGGGGTACAGTGAGGATAAAATAAGTCATTATACGTAAAGGTCTTACACGGTGCCTGGCACGTGGGTAACCACTATTTGACTTCATGACTACTAATTTTATAGTTTTTTGTATGGTTGGAACATTTCATGAAAATATTTTTTACTGTCTTATAGAAAATGGTAAATATAAACAAAAGTAGGGAGAATCGTATAATAAACCCAAATGAATCCATCACTTTAATAGTTAGCAAATTATGGCCAATTATGTTTTATTTACACTCTCATCCCCTTCTTAGAAACACACATTATTTTGAAGAAAATCCCAAATTTTATCCATTAATATTTCAACATATATCTTTAAAATACAAGGACTTTTTAAAACACAACCAAAATTACCATTATCACCTTTAAGAGTTAAAAACTCTTAATATTATCAAATATCCAGTCATTGATTAAATTTCATTGCTTGTGTCATAAATACTTATAAGTGAACTTTGTGTGCAATATTTGTAAGTATACAGCTTGTGAAATTTTTACAAAATTAACATACTCATGTAACCAGCACCTAGAAAAAGAAATAGAACCTGCTTGGTTTTTTGCTTTGTTTTGTTTTTTGAGTCAGAGTCTCACTCTGTTGCCCAGGCTAGAGTGCAGTGGCATGCTCATGGTCACTGCAGCCGCGACCTGCTGGGCTCAGGCAATCCTCCCACCTCAGCCTTTCAAGTAGCTGGAACTACAGGTGCATATCACCACGCCCTGTCAATTCTGCTTGTTTTTTTGTTTTGATTTTTTGGTGTTGTTGTTGTTTTAGTGAGAAAGCGGGATTTATTGAGAGGAAAGAAAAGCTCCCACAGTGGGAGGGGACCCAAAGGGGTTGCCCTAATTCTGTTTGTTTTTTACAATTTTTAAAAATCAAGATTCAAATAGGGTCATGCTTTATAATTGGTTGACAGTCTCTTTCATAGTAATTGTTTAAACAATTTTAAAATTAGCATTAAAATAATGAGGAATATGAGCTCATTTCTGTTTTTTAGACAATTTGACATTTTTTTTATTTCTGAAAGATTATATGAAACACTATTAGCTACCACTGGTAGTGGAAATGAAACTCAGAAGTTCAATGGGGAGGCTGGGCTCGGTGGCTCAGCCTGTAATGCCTGCACTTTGGGAGGCTGAGCCTAGTGGATTGCCTGAGTCCGCGGGTTCAAGACCCCCCCAGGCAACTTGGCGAGACCTCGTCTCTACAATAAATCAAAAATCAGCTGGGCATGGTAGCGCGCACCTGTAGTTCCAGGTACTTGGAAAACTGAGGCAGAAGGATCGCCGGAGCCCAGCAGGTTGAGGATGCGGTGGCCGGGAGCATGCCACTACACTCCAGCCTGGGCAACAGAGTGAGCCTCTAACTCAAAAAATATATAAATAAATAAAGAAGTTCAAGCTGGGCTCGTGGCTCAGCCTGTAATCCCGCGCTTTGGGAGGCTGAGGTGAGTGGATTGCCTGAGCCCGCGGGTCCGAGACCCGCCTGGGTAACTTGGCGAGACCTCATCTCCACAATAAATCAAAAAATTAGCCGCGCGTGGTGGCGCGCGCCTGTAGTTTCAGCTACTTGGAAGGCTGAGGTGGAAGGATCGCCAGAGCTTAGCAGGTTGAGGCTGCGGTGGCCGGGAGCGGCCAATGCACTCCAGTCTGGGCAACAGAGTGAGACTCTTACTCAAAAAAAAAAAAAAAAAAAAAGAAGTTCAATGGGGAAAATTGTACTTTTCATTTGTGACTCTTCTTTAGTGTTTACTTTTTTACCATATGCACATAGTAGATTTACTTAAAAGAATACTGTAAAACAAAATTTCCCAATGCAATTTTCTGTGGCATTACTAGCAAATAGATTTCTTTAAAAAAAAAGAAGATACCACTGAAAATGTAAAACAGGGTCGAGCATGGTGGCTCACGCCTACAATCCCAGCACATTGGGAGGTCAAGATGAGAGGATTGTCTGAGTCCAGGGGTTGGGGACTAACCTGGGCAACTTGGTGAGACCTCATCTCTACAATAAATCAAAAAATTAGCCAGGCGTGGTAGCACGCGCCTGTGGTTTCGGCTTGGAAGGCTGAGGTGGAAGGATCATCGGAGCCCAGCGAGACAACACTGAGGAGGCCGTGCGAGTGCCACTGCACTCCAACCTGGGTGACAGAGTGGGACTCCAAGTAAAAGAAAGAAAGAAAGAAAATACAAAACAGATTAAACTTATAGTCATTAAAATATAACAAATATGCTGTATTCTATATATGAATCATATGCTATTACTCTATATATGAATTATATACTACACACTAACATTAACATTATACTATATATTGAGTTAGCTATGGTTTACTATAGACTTCTTTTAGAATTCACTTGTTTCTTTCATAATTATAATTGTATTCTACCTTAACTACTTTGTTATTTAAAGTTTCCAGCCCTCGGTCTAAATTGAAATGAAAGTGTCTTATTGGTGCGCCAGCAAAATAATTTAAAAATCTTTAGTCTGGGATATTGTAGTTTTGCAGACCTTAATGGCATTGCCCTTGACTGGAGATGCACAAGCAAATTCATTTCCTGTCAGCCTTGCTGAGGCTAATGGCTTTCCAACTGCAGTCTTCACAGACTCCTAATGACTCAGGGTGCAGTGGAGGGGGGCTCTGGGAGCAGAATGCCATCTTCTGGCAGAGTTCCTGGGAGAAAGGAAGCCTTGAACAATGCCCTGCAATAAACCTCTTGTTCTTGGAAACCAGAATGTCAGGCTCTACCATAAATGTTTTTTGTTGTTGTTGTTGTTGTTGTTGTTTGAGTTGGAGTCTCACCCTGTCGCCCAGACAGGAGTGCAGTGGCCGCCCCGGCCACCGCAGCCTCGACCTGCTGGGCTCCGGCGATCCTTCTGATTCAGCCTTCCAAGTATCCGGAACTATAGGCGCGCGCTACCACGCCCGACTAATTTTTGATTTATTGTAGAGATGAGGTCTCGCCAAGTTGCCCAGGTGGGTCTCGAACCCGCGGGCTCAGGCAATCCACTCACCTCAGCCTTCCAAGGTGCGGGATTACAGGCTGAGCCACGGAGCCCAGCCTTACCATAAATGTTTTATTTTCCTCCAGCTTTAGGATTAAGTTCAGGTGAAGGCAAGAAGACAAATTGTCTAATAAAACAATTGTGAAAGGCCTGAAATTAAAATATGTAGATAACCGGGTGCAGTGGCTCACGCCTGTAATCCCAGTACTTTGGGAGGCGGAGGCAAGAGGATTACCTGAGCTCAGGGGTTCGAGACTATCCTGAGCAACATGGCAAGACCTCGCCTCTATAATAAATAAAAAAAGTCAGCTGGACTGGACTCGGTGGCTCAGCCTGTAATCCTGCACTTTGGGAAGCCAAGGTGAGTGGATTGCCTGAGCCCCCGGGTTCGAGACCCGCCTGGAGATGCACAAGCAAATTCATTTCCTGTCAGCCTTGCTGAGGCTAATGGCTTTCCAACTGCAGTCTTCACAGACTCCTAATGACTCGGTGCAGTGGAGGGGGGCTCTGGGCAACTTGGCGAGCCCTCGTCTCTACAATAAATCAAAAAATTAGGCAGGCGTGGTAGCGCGCGCCTGTAGTTCTGGCCACTTGGAAGGCTGAGGCGGAAGGATCGCCGGAGCCCAGCAGGTCAAGGCTGCGGTGGCCGGGAGCGGCCACTGCACTCCAGGCTGGGCGACGGAGTGAGACTTCGACTCAAAAAAAAAAAAAGTCAGCTGGGCATGGTGGCACATACCTGTGGTTCCAGCTACTCGGAAGGCTGAAGCAGAAGGATCACCTGCACCCAGCAGGTTGAGGCTGCGGTGGCTGTGAACATGCCACTGCACTCCAGTCTGGGCGACAGAGTGAGACTCCAACTCAAAAAAAAGAAAGTGTATAAATGCTTACATAAAACAGCCCAAGACTTTGAGATAAATCCTAAAAACAATGGTACAATTGGAGAATGTCTTGCATACATTTGTATAATTGAGATTATTATGTAAGTAAGAAGGAAAATGAGAAATCTGTGTACTATTATACTTCACTGTCAATAAGAATAAGTATTTTTTGTATAATTTTGCTTAAAAAATAATCAACTTGGGCAACTTGGCGAGACCTCATCTCTACAGTAAATCAAAAACTAAGCCGGGCGTGGTAGCGCGCGCCTGTAGTTCCAGCTACTCGGAAGGCTGAGGGGGAAGGATCGCCGGAGCCCAGCAGGTCGAGGCTGCGGTGGCCAGGAGCATGCCACTGCACTCAAGTCTGAGTGACAGAGTGAGACTCCAACTCAAAAAAAAAAGAAAAGAATGGGTAGTTTAAGCGGGCTCAGTGAGTCAGAAATCAGTGGTAACTACTAGTGCTTCCCATAAATGATGATGTGGAAGTCAGAAGTTATTACACATCTGATTTCCCCCATACAAAAAAATTAAACAAACAAATGTAGTTCTAGACAATGGTAGTTCCAGACAATGGTAGTTATCTAATAGCCACTCCCACATTCCATCCCAAACCCCTAAACACAAACACGAATATTCTAGCTAACAATCCTATTGCGGGCTGGTGTCTATTCTCAAAAACTGGTTCAAACTGGCACAGTCATTGCAAAGGATAAGGCACAAGTATCTACCTACCTGCTTCAGAGGAGCTAAACATGACAAACCCCTTAAGGAGAGAAACTACGGGTTCTCCTTATTGCTGTCCCTCCGTTACTCAGATCCCATTGTATCCTCCACAGATGTTTGTTCAAGTGACAGTTTATTGGCAGTACTATTTCAGGATTTGGGCTTAGCCAGCCCCTGCAGTAGTAGCATGCTGACAAAATTTAGCTTATGTATATTTGTAGAACAATCTATCTCTTTGAAAGCACTTTTACATACATATTTGATTTCTTTCTTGCCACAACCTTGAGAGAGAATACAAACTGTGGAATACAGTTTGTATTGTCTAGTGTGCTTTTCCCCATACCACATGTGTGTTGAAACTGTCAAATTCTAGCCAGACGTGGTGGCGTGAGTCTGTAGTTCCAGCTACTTGGAAGGCTGAGGCGGAAGGATCGCCTAAGCCCAGCAGGTCTTGTAGCCTGGGCGACAAGAGTGAGACTTCAACTCAAAAAAAAATAAAAAGAAAGAAAGAAAGAAAGAAACTATCAAATTCCAGCAACCACAGAAAACAGGAGGGCCAGTGACAGCCACACTAAATGGCTCTTCAAGGTCTCAGTGTTATCAACAGGACCTTTGTCCTGTCTTTGACTGATGGTGTTCAAGACACACTACCCCAAAATATGACACCTTGGAATGTTGAATATTTTAAGCTGAAGGAATTTGAGAAACTGTATGTGCAGGAAGGATTTTCTGACCTTCTCCTGAAGTAAGTCATAAGACACTCATGTGAGAGGTGCCCTCCTGTACCCAGAGGAAAGGGTCATCCTTATTTTTCTGAAAACATATGGATACCAAGAGAAATCTGAACAGACAGGTCTCACTAAGTTTCCTCAGTTTATTACCACTGGATCATACTCTTTTGTTCTCCAATCATATTTCTCCACAACTCTCCACTCATCATCAAACCTAGCATAAAAACGCTCGAGTTTAACTGCTTCTTTATGTCTTCATTTCCTAATGAAGACTTCCATATCACAAAAAAACCTGTTTTGAATACATTTGTATGTTTTTCTCTCGTTAACCCATCTTTTGTTACACAGGCCCCCACCAATGAAACTAAGATAAGTAGAAGGAAAAAACATTTCTCCTCCCCTACAAGATAAAACTAAGATCAACTATCTTGATAATCCCAGAAGCAGCTGTGGCCCCAGACTAGCATATGCTTTGTTTTTATTATGTTCTGATGACAGCTGGGAATTAAGAATATAGTTCTTGAAATAATAAACAGGATCTGAGGAGACTACGGGCAGAGGGCAGTTAAAGGGCTAAGAACAAACAAAATGGTCCTAGAATAAGGAACCCTCTTAAACAATATTAATGGAAAATAAATGCAGGTTGATGGCTGATACAAAAGTAGGAGATAGGTAGGTAGATAGGCAGACATCAGACAAATATATACCTACAAATTATAATTTCTCCATTATGACTTTTTTTTTCATATTTAATGTTTCTGAAGTAAGGATGCATTTTATAATCAATGTGCATATTTAACACTGTGGTTTTTTTTTTTCCTGGCACTAAAGAGAGTAGGAAATACATGTGTAATTTCTTTTTTTTTTTTTTTTTTTTTTTGAGTTGGAGTCTCACTCTGTCGCCCAGACTGGAGTGCAGTGGCCACTCCTGGCCACCGCAGCCTCGACCTGCTGGGCCCCGGCGATCCTTCTGCCTCAGCCTTCCGAGTAGTTGGAACTACAGGCGTGCGCTACCATGCCCAGCTAATTTTTTTTTTTTTTTTTTTATTGTAGAGGTGAGGGCTCGCCAAGTTGCCCAGGCGGGTCTTGAACCCGCGGGCTCAGGCAATCCACTCACCTCAGCCTCCCAAGGCGCAGGATTACAGGCTGAGCCACCAAGCCCGGCAATATATGTATAATTTCTATTGCCTAACATCTTTCTTTGAATTTGGAACTTTAGATCCAAGAGTGGTTGGCCAATAAACTAAATTTGATTATCATGTGCCCATATTTTTCCTTCAATAAATTGCAATCTTTTTTTTTTCTTTTTAGAGATGGGATTTTGCTGTCACCCAGGCTAGAGTGCTGCAGTGGCGCCATCATAGCTCACTGCAGCCTCTAACTCCTGAGCTCAAGTGATCCTCTCACCTCAGCCTCCTGAGTTACTAGGATTACAGGCATGAGTCACTGCACCAAAGTCTTTCCGAGGACAGAGGCCCCATCTTATTTATCTTATTTATATACGGCCAGGCTTGGTGGCTCAGTCTGGGTGACAGAGTGAGACTCCAACTCAAAAAAAAAAAAAAAAGAAACATAGCCTGGTTACAAAAACCATCACGCCAAGGGCACCAAAGGGACTCAACAGTGAGGATCTCAGGCCTCCCTCACGAACACTCATTCTTCCCCTAGGTAATGCCGAACTAGTTTGCCTTTAGTGCCTTCTGCTCCCCTCGGAGTATTTCTTGTTATTCACTTAACCCAGATTTCAGGAGAATTAAATGTTGGCTGGCCAAAAGGAGAGGATAAGAAGGTGTGGGTGCTTTCCCAGGGGAGTCTCCAGTGAGGGACAGGTGAGTCTCCCATGACCATGACGAATGGCCCAATGGGAACTCACAGGGTTCAGGATCGTTACTCCAAAATATGGCACCTTGGCACATGGAATACGTTAAGCTGAAGGAATTTGAGAAACAGCATGGCAGGAGGGATTTTCTGACCTTCCCCTGAAGCAAGTCGTAAGACCCTCATGTGAGAGGTGATGCCCTCCTACCCAGACGAAAGGAACATTCTTATCTCTGAAAACACAGGGACACCAAGAAGAATCTGAACAAACAGGCCTTGCCCCATTCCCCACTTTATGATACATTTTTGGCCTCCAATCATATTTCTCCACAACTCTCTCCTCTTCATTAGACCTGGCATAAAAACACTCGAGTTTAGCCACTTCCCTTCAGGTCTTCATTAGGAAATGAAGACTTCCCTGTCACATAACGCCTGTATTAAATAAATGTGTTTGTTTTTCTCTTGTTAATCTGTCTCAGACACACACTCAGAAGAAAAGAAGGAAAAGATATTTTTTCTGCCCTACAGTGCTCTCAGCGCTGTCACTTCTTCTTGGCAGAATTCCCTGTCTTCACACCCAAGGTCGAGTTATGAAGGTCTTTGCCATGCTGAGGAGCTGGGTCTATGTTCTGAAATAGAGTCGTTTCCCAAGTGTGATCACCAGACCATCAGCATCAGCGTGGCACTGGGATATTAGAAATGCAATGATTGGGGCCCACCCTCGAGCTACCTAATCAGAAACTCTGAAGACAGCGCTCAAATACTTGTGCCTTAACAAACCCTCCAGAAACTCTGATGCATATAAATTTGAAAACGACTGCTGAAACATAAAGGTAGTAACTGTGGTTTATTTTTATTTTTTTAATTTTTATTTTTTGGAGTCGGAGTCTCACTCTGTCACTCGGCTGGAGTGGTGGCACGACCATCACAACCTCAACCTGCTGGGCTCAGGCAATCCTTCTGCCTCTGCCTTCCAAGTAGCTGGAACTACAGATGCGTGCCACCACACCCGGCTAAAATTTTTTCATTTATTGTAGAGCCAAGGTCTCACCATGTTGCCCAGGCTGTCTCGAACCCATTGGCTCAGGCAATCCTCTCACCCCAGCTTCCCAAAGTGCTGGGATTACAGGTGTGAGCCACCGCATCCAACTATTACTGTGGTTTAACAACAAGAAATGATATATTGGATCTGTGTTTTAAAAGGTGGCTTTTATAGTATAAATTAAATCTAGAAGGCCGGGCGCAGTGGCTCAAGCCTGTAATCCCAGTACTTTGGAGGCCGAGGCAAGAGGATTCCCTGAGTCCAGGAGTTGAGACCAGCCTAGGCAACTTAGTGAAACCTCGTCTCTACAATAAATCAAAAAATAAATAAAAATAAATTAACCAGGCGTGGTGGCATACTCCTGTAGTTCCAGCTACTTGGAAGACTGAGGTGGATTGCCTGAGCCCAGCAGGTAGAGGCTGCGGTGGCCATGAGCGTGCCACTGAACTTCAGTCTGGGCGACAGAGTGAGACTTTGGCTCAAAAAAAAAAAAATTAAATCTAGGAGGACAAAAGAAAATTAAACACTTATGACGCATCTACAATGTATCGAATAATGGGCACATTATGGGTATTTATGTCTCGTTTGGACAGAAAGTCAGTGAGGCTGTCTCTGCCCCAGCCCAAGAGCCCTCAGTGCATTTTCCCCAAAAGGGTCCCCTCACGTTGCCCTCGCCTGCTGCCCAGCTCTCCTCTCTGGTGGGCCAGGGATCACTTCCTGACCATTCTGCCCCATGCCCTTCTCAGAGGTCACCCTGACATTCATGGTCCGCAGTCCCCCTCTAATGGTCAGAGCTGGTCCGCATGGACCATAGTGGGCTACACTGGGATAATGCAAACAGTATCTTTGGGGCCTTTCTCACAAAGCTCTGAAGCTCCTCAGATCCACATAGTCAGTCAGCACTAAACTATTAAATAGATAGTTTAATATCCATCTCCATCTCCTGTACTGCAGGGCCATCAACAAAAAGAAGACACTGGTGCTGGATAAAACGCTTTTTGACTCCTCCATGATGGTCCTGAGATCACCGTCTGTCCCAGAACACATCCCACTTCATCCCCAAGGTGGAAGCAGAACAACATCTCACCCAGTTTTTTGTCCACAAGAGGCTACCTGCAGATTTTCTTTTAGAAATGTTGAGTCAGGGCTGGGCTCGGTGGCTCAGCCTGTAATCCCAGCACTTTGGGAGGCCAAAGCGAGAGGATTGCCTGAGCCCGCAGTTTTGAGACCCACCTGGGCAACTTGGCAAGACCTCGTCTCTACAATAAATCAAAAACTAGCCGGGCGTGGTAGCATGCGCTTGTAATTTCGGCTACTTGGAAGGCTGAGGCGGAAGGATCACCGGAGCCCAGCAGGTTGAGGCTGCGGTGGCCGGGAGGGTGCCACTGCACTCCTGACTGGGCGACAGAGTGAGACTCCAACTCAAAAAAAAAAGAAAAGAAAGAAATATTGAGTCAGGCCAGGCTCAGTGACTCAGCCCATAATCCCAGCACTTTGGGAGGACGAGGCAAGTGAATTGCCTGAGCCCACGGTTTCGAGACCAGCCTGGGCCACTTAGCAAGACCTCATTTCTACAATAAATAAAAAATTAGCCAGGCATGATAGTGCACACCTATAGTTCCAGCTACTCGGAAGGCTGAGGCGGAAGGATCGTCAGAGCCCAGCAGGTTGAGGCTGCGGTGGCCGGAAGCGTGCCACTGCGCTCCAGTCTGGGCAACAGAGTAAGACTCCTCAAAAAAAAGAAAAAAAAAAAAAAAGGAAAGACATGTTGAGTCTGCCCAGGCATAGTGGCTCAAACCTATAATCCCAGCACTTTGGGAGGTCAAGGTGAGAGGATTGCCTGAGCCTAGGGGTTCGAGGCCAGCCTGGGCAATTTGGCGAGACCTCATATCTACAATAAATCAAAATAACAAAGCCAGGCATGGTGGTACACACCTGTAGTTCCAGCTACTTGGAAGACTGAGGTGGAAGAATCACCTGAGCCCAGCAGATCAAGGCTGCAGTGGCCATGAGCATGCCACTGCACTCCAGCCTGGGCGACAGAGTGAGACTCCAACTAAGAAAGCAAAAAAAAAAAAAGAAATGTTGAGTCAGTGCTGCAAGAGGCTGGTCTTACAGAAAGGGTGACGATTTAAGTCTCTCTGAGACGTCAGCAGAAGTAAACTCAAAAGGAGATATCACAGAGAGACAACACCAACCCAATCAAGGTCTGCTTCAGTGACCTCCGGTGAACCCAGTGTGACAGACCTCTACAATCTGCTTCCTGTGCTGGTGCCTCCTGTTGTCTGCCGTTGCGTGCTCCATGGGCAGCTGGAACCCTCTGGAGTTTTTCACTATTGTCTATAGTGAACACCGTGCCCCTCCTACCTAACCAGGAGTATGGTAAGTGAAGTACCAGCCCTCGAGATGCTTTCTGCCACCCTGTCCATTGCTAGATAAATGAACAGCACCGAATCTGCAACAAACTCGCCCAAACTGTGTCCACATTTCCCTGAGCTCCTAACTAGGGCACAAGCCTGGGAGGACTAAAACACCTCTGGAGTGTGGGTCAGGACTACCAGAAAAGAGAGAGCCCAACCAATGAGGTTCTGCAGGGCTCACAGAGAAACTAAACCAGTATTGTAATTTGATGTAGGACTTGATAAAGGGGGAGGAAAAAACCCACTAACACAAAGATTATTGTAGTAATCCAGGAGAGGTGTTTTAGTCAAGGTTCTTCAGAAAAACAGAATCAGTAGGATACGTGTGTGTATGAGGAGATTTATTATGAGGAATTGAATCACATGATTATGGAGGCTGAGAAGTCCCACAGTCTGCCATCTGTAAGTTTGGAACCTAGGAAAGCCAATAGTATAAATTCCAGCCCAAGCCTAAAAGGCCTGAGAACCAAGGGAACCTATGGTATAAATCCCGGTTCAAAGGCAAATGTCCCAGTTTAATCAGACAAGGAGACAGGAAGCAAAAAGAGGTAAGTTTATCCTTCCTCTGCCTTTTTCCAAGCTCTCAATGAATTGGGTAAGATCTACCCACATTGGGAAGGGCCAGCTGATTTACTTAGTCCATCAAATCAAATGCTAATCTCATCCAGAAACTTCCTCACAGACACACCCAGAAATATTGTTTAATCTGGGTACCCCTTGGCCCAGTTGACACATAGAATCAACCATCACAGGAGTGATGGTTAAATCTTTTTTTTTTTTTTTTTTTACAGAAAGTATCCATCAGAGGGCATCCTTTAGGGGACATCGGTTAAATCTTGATGTATGCAGCATTAGTGGGAAAGGAATGATTCTATTGTTGTGGAAGAATGAAGAGGTCATGATCAACTGCATGGAAAGTAAGAGAAACAGAGAAACCAAGGATGACTCCAAGTCTAACTTGGACAAATGCAGACTGATTGCATTAATGTCCCAATTAAATGGACTCCAATACTTATACCATTTATCCTATAAGTATAGTTAGTCCCCTCCTATTCTGACTCTGGAGAGGACTATGTGACATGCTTTGGCCAATGGGACATTAGTAAGCTTGAAGAAAGCAGCAACTTGAAAAAGATCGGCTGGGTGCAGTGGCTCACGCCTATAATCCCAGGACTTTGGAAGGCTGAGGTGAGAGGATTACCTGAGCCCACGGGTTCAAGACCAGGCTGGGCAACTTGAGGAGACCTCATCTCTACAATAAATCAAGAAAAAATAGCTGGGCGTGATGGTGCATGCCTGTAGTCCAGTACTTGGAAGCCTGAGACAGATCACATGAGCCTAGCAAGTCAAAGCTGCGGTGGCCGTGAGCGTGCCACAGCACTTCAGCCTGGGCGACAGAGTGAGACTCTGACTCGAAAAGAAAAAGAAAAAGCTCTTGTGCCTTTTCAATCTTATTTGAGTCTCTGTGCCCACTAAGAGCATATTCCACAAGCTTGTTTGAAAACATTCCCAGGCGAGCTTGCTGAAGAAACTTGACAAACACATGCATATGAGAGATACATGAAGGAGAACCCAGTTATCCAACCAAGGTCAACTTAAACTAGCCTACAGCCAGCTGACCCCAAACATGTGAAAGCCTAAGCATGGGGAGTAAGGGAGGGGGCGAGGGACTTAAAAAAAAAAAAAAAGAAAGCCCAAGCATGCTTAGCAGTGCCACATAACCAAAGGGCAGCTGACCTCATGACGCACGAGTAAAACCAGCTGTCAGTCATAATCAATGATTATCATCTTAAGCCACTAAGCTTTGGGGTGATTTGTTATGCAGCATAATTATAGTAACAGATAACTGAGATAATAAGAACCTAAATGGTTCTCTTTTTACATACTTTTGGAACAGAGGCAGAACATGTGCACAGAGAAAGATTAACACTGGACTAAACATTTTGAGTTTGAAATAATTACAAGACATCCAGGTAAAAATATCCACAAGTCAGCCGGGCTCAGTGGCTCAGCCTGTGATCCCGCGCTTTGGGAGGCTGAGGTGAGTGGATTGCCTGAGCCCGCGGGTTCGAGACCCGCCTGGGCAACTTGG